>CM069866.1:5113928-5276428 GCA_036172795.1 Pelodytes ibericus
TGATCTTAAAAACAGGTCTTGGGCCAGGTGCCAAAAAAAAAAATCATAAACAATTATTGCATTTAGATATTGTCAGAGGTCTGTGGGTTTCCTGTTCTCCAAACTATTGTCTAGCTGCTAGACATTGTGTGGGATACAAAGTGCAGATGTTCCTTTAAACGAAGTCTATTACCTCAGATCTATAGCTTTACAGACATATATCTAGGTAAAGTAGCCGAGGGGTTTAGCAGCTTATTCATCTTCTTTGGGAGTAAAACCTGACTTTAATTATCACAAGTGTTTTAACGAGCTGCACTATGACATTCACTGTCAGTTGGATCACCAGCTGCCTGAAGAAGACCACTATGAAAAATGAGGTAATAAAGGCATTTTAGAGAGACCCTTTAAATACATCTATGGCTTTATTTACTGTATCCTTAGTTTCAAACTTGACATCTTCCCCTACTTCTCTTCTGAGACAGTTGTACGCTCAAGACTCTTCAGAACCAAGCAAAGGGGAGGGGCCTGGCAAAACAAAATGTATATTTAAATATGCAAAAGCCGTGCACTTGTAATCGTAAAAAAAAGCATTTACCATGCAGTAAGCTCCATCTAATGCATGAAAGCCAAAACTACTGAATTAGTTAATTACATTTTAATTTCTGGCAATATAATGACCACTTTTGGTCATATAATCAAAATTGTAATGTATATTACTTATAACATTGAATTTCTTGTTAAATATTCTTATACTTCACCTTTTAACCCTTTGTGCTTCAGAAGGTGAGCCTCACATATTGGTATACGTGTGTCACAGCCTATTTAGAGGGTGTAACGAAATTATATATTTTTACGTGTTGCTTTACCAGTAGAAACATAAGTTAAAAAAGTCATTTAGAGCAAGAATTAAGTATTTTATTTCCAAAAAATGAATATAACACCAGTTTAAACTCACTTTTATTGGGAGTTTTATCGCTCTGGAGCTCTGTGATACAGTTATAAAAACAAAAAATTCTCCCAGAATATAGGAACAATGGAGGATAGAAAGAGGGGCAGGGGAAATTAGGTGCAGTACAGGGACTGT
The DNA here is from genome assembly GCA_036172795.1 of Pelodytes ibericus. NCBI lineage: Eukaryota > Metazoa > Chordata > Amphibia > Anura > Pelodytidae > Pelodytes > Pelodytes ibericus. The sequence goes on from CM069866.1 coordinate 5,114,992, forward strand.
GACTTCTAAATAAGGACACTCATTAAGGGTTAAACAGAGGAGTCTTAGTCATAGTCCTTGAATTCGGGGCTGAGGTGCACAGATGAATGGGTATGTTTAGCTCCTCACTGATATATTCCTGACCTTTTATTTCCTGCTCCATTATATAACAAGAAAGTAAACATTTAACTGAATGTGGCACAGACTCACAATGGGCTTTTATTGAGGCATGAATGCCAGTCCTTCAATTGCAGCTAATAAATCTCCAGCCCGATGAATGGATGGGACAATGGGCCAAAGGGGGAGGAAGTAAATGGACTGAATGTAACAATTTTTTAAAAAAAAACTTTTCTTGAAGAAAAAGATCTTTTTTTTTATTGAGATGGAATTTGGGATAGACTAATAAATTAACATAAAATAGAAAATAAAAATAGACTTAAAAAAATGTGTGAATTATTATTATTATTATTATTTTTATTTGAGTTAATCAACAATATTCTATACTGCAGGAGAATATTAAAGGACTAAAGTGTCCCATAAAATGTAAATATCAAAATGGTGAGGATCATTTTAAAATATTTATGTAGGTGGGGTGTGTGGAGCAACTATTTTACTTTTTTTAATCAAAATTTATATCTGATGAAAAGGTATTTTCACCTGAAAATGTATTTACATACAGTGTGTAAATATGTAACTGCATTATCCATGGCTAGCTGAGCTCTTCTATATATTCTTCTATACATTGTGCAGGGTCTTGGGAGTTTCTCCTGCTAGAAGAACAGAGTTGGCCCTGTATAATGCATTGTTATAAAGTGACAGTGTGTAAAGATGTAACTCTGCATTATCCATGGCCAGCTGAGCTCTTCTATATATTCCTCTATACATTGTGCAGGGTCTGGTGAGTTTCTCCTGCTAGAAGAACAGAGTTGGTCCTGTATAATGCATTGTTATAAAGTGACAGTGTGTAAAGATGTAACTCTGTATTATCCATGGCCAGCTGAGCTCTTCTATATATTCTTCTATACATTGTGCAGGGTCTGGTGAGTTTCTCCTGCTAGAAGAACAGAGTTGGCCCTGTATAATGCATTGTTATAAAGTGACAGTGTGTAAAGATGAAACTCTGCATTATCCATGGCCAGCTGAGGGCTTCTATATATTATCTATACATTGTGCAGGGTCTGGTGAGTTTCTCCTGCTAGAAGAACAGAGTTGGCCCTGTATAATGCATTGTTATAAAGTGACAGTGTGTAAAGATGTAACTCTGCATTATCCTTGGCCAGCTGAGCTCTTCTATATATTCTTCTATACATTGTGCTTCCAGCACGGTATAAAATAATGTGAATAATAAAAACCCTGCGCAAAGGATGCAAATATAAAATGGACAAAAGGAGCTATGAAAAGATAACCTACATAAGAACTGATATTGACACAAACACTAGTGCAACAAACATCACAATCTGAATTCTCACATAGGGCTTTCTCACTAAGTAGAGAGTAACATAGCCTTAGTATCTTTAGTGCCGGTGTATTGAACTCTTTGTTTATTTATATATTGTTATACCTTCTGAGGCTCTACTGCATTGCTCCTCCCACCCCCTATACACTTTTACTATAAACGTTTTATTGAGTGGTTTGTACTGATAACATATGAAGACTTATATAATGACAGATTTATAGCGCTCTGTAGATCAATCATAAACCTCTACGCTTAGTGTTTATTGCGGCACAAATCAGCAGAGCCGGCTTGGATGCTGGAACTGGACAATCAGACAGGGGTCTCACTGCTCTTGTCTGTCCACAGGAGACAATCTCTCTGTCTAATGCAGAATGACCATAGTTTAGACTCAGTCTATTCAAGCCCTCTATTGGCTATATGTAAAATCTTTGCCAGCAGAGACTTTTTGCCTGAAGAATCCTATTCCTAGTGATATACTTTGAGCTCACAAAGGTCCTTTTTTTTCTTATGTTTCCTTGTGTCTCTCTATTGCCATTATCCATTCAGGGCAATTCGGGATGTTATTATACACCCCTCGTAGTGAGGTCATAGCAGGACAGAGATCTGTTTCACTTGAAGTACAGATCTCACTCAAACAAGAGCAACAGAAGTTGGAAATGCAAATGGGCACTGCTTGGTTTCACTTCTATTTAAACTTCTGATACTGGAGAAGGGTTCATTGGTTTGATGTTAAATACAAAAGCATGTCTAAAAATGTATTTGCAAAAAAAAAAAAAGTCTGTATATTTATGTACATAGTTTTTCAAAGTTTTCCATCCATCCTGCTGTAGATCCTGGGTCCTGTGATGGATACTGGATACCCGTTTGCTAGTTTTTGATGCCGATTAGCGACTTGGCTGTAGGAGGAGTGTAAAACAGCTCAGGGAGGGCTGTGGAGACCCAGAGATTCTCTGTGTGTCCTAGTTTATTTTATTTTTTTTAATTCTTCTAACAAAATACATATACAAAAAAAAACAGTCATAAGATTCAAGGCTGCTAGTAAATTAAACAGTCCATCATACTAATTATATTAATGCTTCTCGCATCACCCTCCTTAGGGTTTACCAACCTCATCGTAAAACATAATATACAACAAAGATAAAAACAAAAAATAAAGGGAGAAAAGAAAAAGGAAAAAGATAGAAAGAGAGAAGGGAAAAAAAGAAAAAGAAAACTATATATAAACTTCCCCTGAATAGCCCTTACTTTCCCTAAACATATCCCTACCCTCTCCAGTCCTATCTTTACCCTATAGCTACGTTGAAATGAAACTAACTCCTCTACACCCTGTACTAGTCTTATATTCTCCCTCTATAGCCCTATCTGGACCCTGCCGGTTAGCGTCTTGGCTGTAGGAGGAGTGTATACCAGCTCGGGGAGGGCTGTGGAGACCTGGGGATACTCTGCGTGTCCTAGTTTTTGACACACATTTCTAGATACTCTCTCTTTTGTAAGTGTTATGTTGAGTTATTTGTTTTATTTTCATAGCTCTCTTCTCATTGCCATTTGATCGCAGATATTTTTGACAAACATGTCGTCTCTTCGTCACGCCATCAGCTTTGACGCACGTTGTATGTTCAAGCTCAAATAACAACCTCCCTCCATAGCTTTTTTTTTAACTTGCCAAATGAATGATTATAACCCTCGATGAACCTTCCCGATGTGTGCTGTGTTATTGTACAGAGGGCTGATTGGCATTTATAATTCAGCTTTATTAGCTCCTATAATTACCAGATTAACGAGTGGGGTAAATCAAGGAGAATCCAAATCATACCTCAAGGACCAATACACAATGCTGAAATCCTCTTAGTTCCCCTTGATTGCAGTGGTCTGTATTCATGAATGTGAACATATGCATATGTGTTAAGAGAGAAATCAATGAAAGGATTCCTTCTGGGCACACATACATTCCAGGTTCTGGAAGGAAGCAGGTAAAAGTCCAATGGACCTGGCATAAAACATGGCTGACCTGGCAACGCCATCTGTGCAACTGGAACAAAACACCTCTTGCTTCAAGAAAGAAAAAAAGGCAAAAGCTAATGTTTACAGTTCAGATGCATGTTAAATGTTGCTTTCATTAGGAACATATTACAATAAGGGACAGATTATTCTACCTCCATTCATATAATCCATACATGTAATCCATTCCAGCTGCACAGCCACAGGCTTGGATTACACTGCTGCATGCACAGAGACATAGTACGCACACAGGCATTAAATGGCTGAACAAGAGGGCCGACAATCAGTAAAACCTTGTTAAAGTCAACACAGGATTCCCTGAGTGAAGCACAGAGATTACCAGTACACCTACGGTCTGCCTCAGAGTGATTAAACATATTGTCTGAATGTCAAATTAAAACAGGTCTTATTCGTCTTAGTTTAGTTTTTGAATCAGTCTAGACTGATAAAAAAAAAAATTGTCCTGGCCTTTAATTCAAGATCACCTCAAGGACACACATCCTGCTGCCCACTACTGGACCACCAGGAACCCCAGTGTCAGGTTGGCAAGGTAGCTGGGGGCAATATGATGCTGTGGAAAGTGATGTGTGGGGAATTTGATGCTGTGGAAAGTGATGTGTGGAATATGATGCTGTGGAAAGTGATGTGTGGGGAATTTGATGCTGTGGAAAGGGATGTGTGGAATATGAGGATGTGGAAAGGGATGTGTGGAATATGATGCTGTGGAAAGGGATGTGTGGAATATGGTGCTGTGGAAAGGGATGTGTGGAATATGGTGCTGTGGAAAGGGATGTGTGGAATATGGTGCTGTGGAAAGTGATGTGTGGAATATGGTGCTGTGGAAAGGGATGTGTGGAATATGATGCTGTGGAAAGGGATGTGTGGACTATGATGCTGTGGAAAGGGATGTGTAGAATATGGTGCTGTGGAAAGGGATGTGTGGAATATGGTGCTGTGGAAAGGGATGTGTGGAATATGGTGCTGTGGAAAGGGATGTGTGGAATATGGTGCTGTGGAAAGTGATGTGTGGAATATGATGCTGTGGAAAGGGATGTGTAGAATATGGTGCTGTGGAAAGGGATGTGTGGAATATGGTGCTGTGGAAAGGGATGTGTAGAATATGGTGCTGTGGAAAGGGATGTGTGGAATATGGTGCTGTGGAAAGGGATGTGTGGAATATGGTGCTGTGGAAAGGGATGTGTGGAATATGGTGCTGTGGAAAGGGATGTGTGGAATATGGTGCTGTGGAAAGTGATGTGTGGAATATGGTGCTGTGGAAAGTGATGTGTGGTACCAATACATTGTTTCTGCTTATTGATTAATTTTAATAACATTTCCCCAGATTGCTCTTCATACAAAACTTTAAGTCATTTACTCTGGTTTCAAAAGTAAAACAGACTGTAAGAATTGCTTAAGACCTCAAGCAATAAAGTATTCATGTTTTAAGCTTATCTCAGGAATTTAATGGTGACGACACAGGAATTCAGGATCTAGGATTTTATTAAGAGGGAATTTCAGAAATACTGACACAGGAATTGCAAGATTAAGGCCTTAATAGAAGAGTTTGAAGTATTGCTGCACTGGAGAATTTTTCTAACTTGGTTACTTTGGCCCTATGTTTTTCCCTTGTCAATTCCCTACCATTCATGAATAATGCCCTTTTCACCAGGTTTTAAACTGTTAGTTCTTTGCTAATTATTTACTCAGCTGTACAATATGTATTTTGCTATTTAAAAAGAAAAACATTTATATTTAGTCGGTAGTTTGAAAATGATAGCAATCTGCAGCTCATAAAGCAATACGTGTTCACTATTGTATCACATTTAGTTTTGATGGCACAGGAACTGGAAACTATTAAAAGACTGCTCAAGGAGAACATATTCAGATTTTTCTGCATATGACACATTGTACACAATGCTCTACACCAAATGATGACACAATAAATAATCTAACTATTCCTTAATCCTAACAAAGGAGCATTCGTACCTTCCTTATCCTTTCTGTTTAAAGGGACAGTCTAGTCCCCAAACTCACTTTGGTGCAAGATGAAGATCACTGCTTGTATAATGCACAGGCTTTTTTCCAGTGTGATTTGATGCAGGCATTCTGCATAAATCACATTTTTAATATTTGACACAAGCCCTCCCCAGGGATTACTCAAGATGCATGTTTACTGCAGGTGCGGCAGCACTGATTATATAGACACTGAGGATATAAAGTTTTGTTTTATTTAGTCACTTCCCGTGCTCCTGGAACAGAATATATTGTGTGGACTGTAACATACTTTCTCTTGTACACAGTAGGATCTCTTAACAGTGCAACACATTGTCTGATAGCATCACTAGAAAAACAGGAAATTCCATTAATTTGAATTACGTTATTCTCATTGGTTCCTGCAGGAAAAAAAAGGAAATTTACTTTTACTCATCTAGTGTGGGCAGTCCTAGTTTCTTGCAAACTGCTGTAATTTCACAAATTCTTCTAGCGGTAAGTATTTTATATTTTAAGCAATGCAAAATGTAAAACATGCAGAATCTCAAATTTTACACAAAAAATGGAGATCTGGCTGCATCTATTGTAACATGCCATGTGGTTCTAAAAATGACTCTGCTTATCCGCTTTTTCAATACATCTTGTTAAATCATTTATTACTCCTCTTAACCATTTGTAAACTTATTAAATAACTCGCAATCCATAAAAACTTTTACACCTCTCTGAGCCTTTACTAGAGAACCCAAATGACACAGCAAATGATGAAACATTCCTCCAACATGCAAGTAACTAGTTACTGTAGCAATATAATCAGTTAAAAACACAACATTGCAATTATATTTTAAAATATTTTCTCAGACTGATGGATACATTAAAAGCTGACTTGCAGGATTAATAATAATTTAAATTCCCACATAATCATTGGCAGCAAGATTGCAGTCTACATTCTGCAGGGGAGAATCTATAAAACACTGACTGCTGTGCAATAAATGCAAATATATTTATTATATCTCTTACTTTTTTTTACTGTTTTGAAACACTTTAAAATGTTGCTCCCCCCCCCCCCCCTCTCTGGCCCAATGTGGAAAGCAGAACTGAGTAGTAGTTGGATTTTTGGGGTTCCATTAAGAATGTATTTTGGGGTACATCGTTCCCCACAAGCTTACAATCTGGATATTTTCAGTATAGTAAATAGCAGGTAGCAGGATTGTATTCAGTACAGTTGGTGTTAAAGTCCAGTTTTGTAAATCAGTAGCTGGTGTCAGATGTTAGTAAATTACCTTATACTGACTGCAGAAACATTGACTCCCAGGTTAGCATCAGAGGGTACAGATAAATATGTGTTTTAGATTTGTACTGGGAACACTGTGTTTTGCTCTCTCACCTGTGACATCTGTAGTCCAGTTGTTTTTCCTCAAAGTCACACCACACAGAGGGGTAAGATTCAGGGTTTAATCACGGGATTGCTGGCAATTGAAAAGTGAATTTCAAACTTTTAGGCCAAAGTAGCTGAATTTTTGAGAAAGATACAGATGGGTCTATTCAATAAAATTCAAAAGTAGCTCAAGGGGGTCAACTTTCAATTTTGGCACCGGAATTTGAACGGTTTGAAAACTAGCTTTGATCATTTCGCCTCCCATTACTTTCAATGATGAAGATTCCAACCTGGGTTTTTTTTCTCTCAGACCTGGGGGCTGAGTTTGTCTCAAAATGAAAGTCGACCTCCACAGTCCATCTCCTCAAGTTAAAACTCAAATTTTATTGGCTAGACCCACGAGAGGCAAAATAGCTTTTCTTTCTTTCTTTGGTTCTTTTATTCAACTGTCTTTCTTACAATTTGACATTTGATGATCTCCCTTTTAAAAAAACTGTACTGTGAAGTCTATCAAAGGTTTGTTACACTTAGATATAGAATTTACTTTATACATTTGACGTCTAGCTGAAGAAGCTGGAAGGGATGGTACCCAAAAGAGTCTGAAGAAAAATGTATACAAAAAAATAAACATGAATTTATGCTGAAAGAGGAAAAAATGGTTTGTTTTTAAATAAAAAAAAATCACATGTCATTTGAATTTCTTTTATGCATTTTCCTTTAAATGTGTTGCCTGCTTATATACATCATTAGGCCATATTTGACCCACTGAGAGGTTACTGGATGAGTAACACTGATAACTGGAGGAATTTCTGTAGAAATAAGTTAATGAAATAGAGGACCCTTAACTAGAAGATAAAACTGGAACATCTCAGGAAAGTAACATCATAGAAACAATTTATAAAATATTTTATCTTAAGGTGCACCTTTAATGTAAAAACACTTTAATTTATAGCATAACTACATTCTATAATGTAATATCCACATATGTTATCAGCAATTAACCAGGCAACCAAACCTTTTTTTAACACTTGCTTCGTTCTTTGTGTGGTATACCCAATGTGTATCTTTGCACATATATGCAGGTTTACTCTGATCTCAGCTGAGATGGTGGCGTATGCTGATAATGTGGGGGTCTGTTGGGGCTCACAGAGAGAGAGACCTTTCATGTTTCCATGCCACACACAGAGGGAACCAAGACCCCTGCACTACAAGAGAGAGACTGTCCGCATTTGCTAAATTGCTTCCACTCCCCTGGGGTAGAAAAAAAATATATAAACAAACTAAAAAAAAAACAAATATAGCAAAATATGAAGGGCTATTAGGGTTTATTCATGCTTTTTCTAAAACAAATCTAGCAGAGGATTCTTAGATAAATAGCTCTTTACGGATCTGTAACAATAAAACAATGATAGGTCGCTGGGAATCCGGATGACACACACCGATCTCATTCCACTTCCCCAAAATACCATAATTATTTCTCTAAAAAAAAATGAAAAAAAAATGATATGTCTTTATACTTCACTCAGTAGACTCCCCGTATCCCCAGGTTTTATGCACAGGCTTAATTACTTCCCTAGAAATTATAATCTCCAGTCACAACGAAGCCTTATTTGAGATCGCTAACAACCTCTTTCTTGGTGCAAGGTCTTATTGAGGGTGTCTAAGGCCACAGAGTTTGCCATAGGTCCTTTCATGTCTGTAGGGAAAACGCCCAGGGCTCCCACAAGACTCTGCAAATAGACTTGGAACCAATTATATTGTTTATTGAAAATACCTACGGGAAACTCAGTGCTACAGGAACCTTTGCAGTATAATTAGCATCTTCCCCACATGCCACTAAGAAGTTAAGGATGGCACATTATGTAAATATAATAAGTGACAGGGATAGTCTAGTTCCAGCCAGAGAGACAGGATCTTCATGCAGTGCAAGAGATCATGGGTTTAACGTACAAACACTGGGGTGTATCATTAACTACACACAAGGTTGCTGAATGTACTTCATGTGTCAATAAAATACTTCAGCATATCCTCTGTCATTTCAATGCTTCATAATAATACAGAGCAGAAAAAATACACTATGCTATTTTTTTCAACTGTGAAATTTAACACAACTGTTCCTATTCCATTCTTGAGAAACAGGTTTTTATTTTTAACAAAATACTTTTTTTTCATCTTTTTAATCCCAATTTCGAAGAACAATCTAGAAAGTTCTCTGATGCACTAAACATCTTTGTTATTTTTTTTTAAAGATGGCTTAAACTGATAACCAGGGGGCACAGTCCATTGTCCCTTGCTTTCGAAGTTTCCAGGACTTTGAGAGGTTCAAGGCTGCACAGGTTTCTTGCAGAGCTAATGTGGGGAGGACTTCGTGAGCCAATTGTCACAAATTGACCTCAGGCTCCATGTCCTGAGCTCTGCAGAGGCCACGCCTTGTGCCTGTCAAGATGATGGCTTCCTTTAGCAATAGAAGTCAGCTTTATCACTTGTCACCTTATCCAGTATGGAGCTGGCTCTGCATTAACTCTTTGACTGACAGAGGAGTAAGCAACAAAATGTTCCGGTACAAGAAATATGCGTTGTTTTTCACGGTTTTGTTCTTTGTTCCCTAAGCAGCCGTCCCTCTCAATAACACTTTCTGAATTGAACCTTAACTCCTCCCACTTCCGATCTCATTCATTCCATGCATACAGCTGTATGCAAGGCCATTTTTTGAGGGAGACAAATAACTTCTACATGCTGCCCTGCAGAATATATAATTCCTAAGTGTCCAGAGGGACATAATTTAAGTAATATCAAAGTAGTTGCTAGGATCATCTCAGTGTTTAAGTAACTGGCTCCTCCTGGACACACTTGCCTTCCTAATTCTGCAGGAGTTATCATTCACTTGGTATTATTATATGTCTGCTCTGTACAGACTCCTGTATAATATATGTGCAGACACACACTGCAAGTATAGTTATCATTCACCTGGTATTATTATATGTGTGCTCTGTACAGGCTCCAGTGTAATATATGCATGCACACACAGCAAGTATAGTTATCATTCACCTGGTATTATTATATGTGTGCTCTGTACAGGCTCCAGTGTAATATATGCATGCACACACAGCAAGTATAGTTATCATTCACCTGGTATTATTATATGTCTGCTCTGTACAGACTCCTGTGTAATATATGTATGCACACACTGCAAGTATAGTTATCATTCACCTGGTATTATTATATGTGTGCTCTGTACAGGCTCCAGTGTGATATATGCATGCACACACAGCAAGTATAGTTATCATTCACCTGGTATTATTATATGTCTGCTCTGTACAGACTCCTGTGTAAAATATGTATGCACACATTGCAAGTATAGTTTTTATTCACCTGGTATTATTATATGTGTGCTTTGCATAGGCTCCTGTGTAATATATGTATGTACACATTGCAAGTATAGCTATATTTCGCCTGGTATTATTATATGTTTCCTCTGTACAGGCTCCTGTGTAATATATGTGTGCACTCATTGCAAGTATAATTATCATTCACCTGATATTATTATAAGCCTGTTCTGTACAGGCTCCTATGTAATAAATGTATGCACACACTGCAAGTATAGTTATCATTCACCTGGTATCATTATATGTCTGCTCTGTACAGATCCTGTGTAATATATGTATGCACACATTGCAAGTATAGTTATAATTCACCTGGTGTTATTATATGTCTGCTCTGTACAGACTCCTGTGTAATATATGTATGCACACATTGCAAGTATAGTTTGAATTCACCTGATATTATTATATGTCTGCTCTGTACAGGCTCCTGTGTAATATATGTATGCACACATTGCAAGTATAGTTATCATTCACCTGGTATTATTATATGTCTGCTCTGTACAGACTCCTGTGTAATATATGTATACATAAATTGCAAGTATAGTTATCATTCACCTGGTATTATTATATGTCTGCTCTGTACAGACTCCTGTGTAATATATGTATGCACACACTGCAAGTATAGTTTTCATTCACCTGGTATTATTATATGTCTGCTCTGTACAGGCTCTATATGTGTAATATATGCATGCACACACAGCAAGTATAGTTATCATTCACCTGGTATTATGATATGTCTGCTCTGTACAGACTCCTGTGTAATATATGTATGCACACACTGCAAGTATAGTTATCATTCACCTGGTATTATTATATGTGTGCTTTGCATAGGCTCCTGTGTAATATATGTATGTACACATTGCAAGTATAGCTATATTTCGCCTGGTATTATTATATGTTTCCTCTGTACAGGCTCCTGTGTAATATATGTGTGCACACATTGCAAGTATAATTATCATTCACCTGATATTATTATATGCCTGTTCTGTACAGGCTGCTGTGTAATAAATGTATGCACACACTGCAAGTATAGTTATCATTCACCTGGTATCATTATATGTCTGCTCTGTACAGATCCTGTGTAATATATGTATGCACACATTGCAAGTATAGTTATAATTCACCTGGTATTATTATATGTCTGCTCTGTACAGACTCCTGTGTAATATATGTATGCACACATTGCAAGTATAGTTTGAATTCACCTGATATTATTATATGTCTGCTCTGTACAGGCTCCTGTGTAATATATGTATGCACACACTGCAAGTATAGTTACCATTCACCTGGTATTATTATATGTCTGCTCTGTACAGACTCCTGTGTAATATATGTATGCACACACTGCAAGTATAGTTATCATTCAGCTGGTATTATTATATGTCTGCTCTGTACAGGCTCCTGTGTAATATATGTATGCACACACTGCAAGTATAGTTATCATTCAGCTGGTATTATTATATGTCTGCTCTGTACAGACTCCTGTGTAATATATGTATCCACACATTGCAGGTATAATTATAATTCACCTGGTATTATTGTATGTCTGCTCTGTACAGGCTCCTGTGTAATATATGTATGCACACACTGCAAGTATAGTTATCATTCACCTGGTATTATTATATATCTTCTCTGTACAGGCTCCTGTGTAATATATGTATCCACACATTGCAGGTATAATTATAATTCACCTGGTATTATTGTATGTCTGCTCTGTACAGGCTCCTGTGTAATATATGTATCCACACATTGCAGGTATAATTATAATTCACCTGGTATTATTGTATGTCTGCTCTGTACAGGCTCCTGTGTAATATATGTATCCACACATTGCAGGTATAATTATAATTCACCTGGTATTATTGTATGTCTGCTCTGTACAGGCTCCTGTGTAATATATGTATGCACACACTGCAAGTATAGTTATCATTCACCTGGTATTATTATATATCTTCTCTGTACAGGCTCCTGTGTAATATATGTATCCACACATTGCAGGTATAATTATAATTCACCTGGTATTATTGTATGTCTGCTCTGTACAGGCTCCTGTGTAATATATGTATCCACACATTGCAGGTATAATTATAATTCACCTGGTATTATTGTATGTCTGCTCTGTACAGGCTCCTGTGTAATATATGTATGCACACACTGCAAGTATAGTTATCATTCACCTGGTATTATTATATATCTTCTCTGTACAAGCTCCTGTGTAATATATGTATCCACACATTGCAGGTATAATTATAATTCACCTGGTATTATTGTATGTCTGCTCTGTACAGGCTCCTGTGTAATATATGTATGCACACACTACAAGTATAGCAAAAGTACAATACTTTATCTCACTTATGCCATACTGATATCAAGATATACTGCACTATGGTCTATGTTTTGTTTTCTCTTTTTACATATATTCTGTAAGACACTGAAGACCATCCATTTGTGTCAGAATTCTACTATCCCAGCCAATTACTATATTCCGGTATATTTTACGTAAAAGTGGTTCACTTAGCGCACCTACCACCTCAATTCTGTTTTGGGTTACTTTTGCTATATAACACACGTGTGTACACAGAGAAACACACAGGTTGGTGCTGCTTTGGATTAGATTAGGCGCCAGAATTCTCACATCTCCTTTTTCTAACACTACAAGTATAGTTATCATTCACCTGGTATTATTATATGTCTGCTCTGTACAGACTCCTATGTAATATATGTATGCACACACTGCAAGTATAGTTATCATTCACCTGGTATTATTATATGTCTGCTCTGTACAGGCTCCTGTGTAATATATGCATGCACACACTGCAAGTATAGTTATCATTCACCTGGTATTATTATATGTCTGCTCTGTACAGGCTCCTGTGTAATATATGTATGCACACACTGCAAGTATAGTTATCATTCACCTGGTATTATTATATGTCTGCTCTGTACAGACTCCTGTGTAATATATGTATGCACACACTGCAAGTATAGTTATCATTCACCTGGTATTATTATATGTCTGCTCTGTACAGGCTCCTGTGTAATATATGTATGCACACATTGCAAGTATAGTTATCATTCACGTGGTATTATTATATGTGTGCTCTGTACAGACTCCTGTGTAATATATGTATGCACACATTGCAAGTATAGTTATCATTCACCTGGTATTATTATATGTCTGCTCTGTACAGGCTCCTGTGTAATATATGCATGCACACACTGCAAGTATAGTTATCATTCACCTGGTATTATTATATGTCTGCTCTGTACAGGCTCCTGTGTAATATATGCACACACTGCAAGTATAGTTATCATTCACCTGGTATTATTATATGTCTGCTCTGTACAGGCTCCTGTGTAATATATGTATGCACACACTGCAAGTATAGTTATCATTCACCTGGTATTATTATATGTCTGCTCTGTACATGCTCCTGTGTAATATATGCACACATTGCAAGTATAGTTATCATTCACCTGGTATTATTATATGTCTGCTCTGTACAGGCTCCTGTGTAATATATGCATGCACACACTGCAAGTATAGTTATCATTCACCTGGTATTATTATATGTCTGCTCTGTACAGGCTCCTGTGTAATATATGCATGCATATAGTTGTGATGAAAGAATCAATCAATGAAGAACATGTATAGTACTGCTGTGTGGCTGCTCGATTATGACATAAGGATTTAGTTAATTTACTCTTGTGACCCGACATGTGCTGACAACGCCAGAGGATATTTTGCAACTACATTAACAGTGCTAGTACTTTCTATTTTATTGCATCATGCCTTTTATAAATAGCATGTAGTAGTTGTTGTGTTGTAGTTCTCTCTCTGGCAGACTTTATATTCAAGTTGGAGAATTTTTACCAAATCAGCTACCAATGCCTGAGTTTTGCAGTTCATTTGTCACATTGTCTACATGTTGTAGTTTTCAGTTATTATTCTGTAAATCTTATATATATTGAGTTTTGAAAATGTGATAATACAAAGCATAACTTTTGCCTACGAGAAGAATAAAAAAAAAAAACATACAAAACCAATCTAAACCATTCCAAAGTCATTGCCATGTTACCTTCATCACTTGTAATGTTCAGGGTTTTTTTTTAGCTTAAATTTAGTTACTAAAAAAAGCATATTTGTATTATGTGGTTTAATATGTTTACTGGAACAAAACACATTTAATTGTTTTATATTCCCTTTTTAAAAATGATTACATTGTAATAATAATAGCCTTGGTAAAACTCCTTGAACTGGTTCCAAACTAGTTTTGAGTCCAAAGTGCTGAGAAATATTTGTCTGGCTAGGATAGGAACATGAGAACAGAACAAAGTGTATCTCTAGCAAGATATTTACATCCCAGAAATGCATGGAAAGTTTTCACTGGTACAGCATGTCTGAATGATGTCAGAGTCTAGATCTACTACAACTTCCTATTTACAAGACAAAAACATAGCACACACATCAATAATGCTGATGTGTCACTCCATGATAAGTTATCAGCTTTTATATAAGAGTTAATCACTCGTTTGTTTCATTAGCTTTGCACGCACAGCTGGATAGGCCATTATGTTCTATCTATTTTTCATGCTATTTTGTTCTCTGTCACAACTTTTTCATACTTGACAACGCCCTTCAGTTCGCTCCTGGGACCGAAAAAAGGTGCAGAGCTAAAAAGAGGCAGAGCTTCATGACATCATGTGACGTTGCATGACACCGAGAGATTGAGCTCCACAAGCCCCCCGCTACAGATCCCAGTTGTCTGGATCTCAGTTCTCCTCTTTTTAGACAATTAAAGTTTAAACACCATTCTGCCTGTGAAAAAAGTGCTTTGCATACTGTACATAGACAGTAATAATGACGGGACAGACTGGAATTTGATGGGATAAGACCCCAAAGAGTGGGAGGGACTATACAGGCAAATTTGCGGGGGCTGTTGGTAAGTTTTCTTTTTTTTTAATGTATCTCTCTCCTGTATCAGTTAAAAATAGTGTCTTGTTTTGTCTTTGGTTTGAGAGTGAGTAAATCTCAAAACACATCTGGAGAAACTCAAAATCCCAGTGTAAGAGCAAATGTATATGTCAGGCCCCCAACAATAGTCACGCCCATCTTCCTATCAACCAAATAAGACAATCTTTAGTTTCCCTTATGTAAACTCCAGATCAGTCTGTAGCAATGAATGAGACCACCACCAGATGCATAAAATTCCAGTCTCGTATCTTTCTTTCACTGCTTAGAGAATTAACCACACTCAATAATGTTTACTCTAGAGCACAAGTCGTGTGATGGCCCAGTTTCCAATAGTGTGATCTACAGGAAACATGGACAATTAAACCCCACGTAATCTACTTCCAGAATCGTCTCTGTAAATCCGTTCCATTGATAAGATATAAAGGTAACTTGCTGGGACATATCATGCATCAGTCACCTGTTCTACATCATTCTACATCAAAATACCAGATGTCTGCGTGATGACATCATGCAAGTTACAGTTCATACCGCCATTCATGGAGAATGATGTCAATATTTGCTACAGCCAGGGTGAGTCTGCTAACTACCTCATTACTCATTTACTAAAGTAGTCGCAACAAATATGTTATTAATTAAAAAAATGTATTTATACAGTGCCAACAATGAATGCAGAGCTTGATAAAAAAAAAAAAAAAAAATGGGTCTAATGGGTCTATTCACTAAAATTCGACTTTCATTCAGCACCTGAGTTTGACTTAGTCTCAAAAATAGCTTTGATCATTTCGCCTCCCATTGCTTACAGAGGGGAAGATTCAAACCTGTTTTTTTTTTTTCCTTCGTCAAACTCTGGTGCCAAATTTCTCAAAAATGAAAGTCTACCTCCAACAGTTGAATTTTGGTGAATTAACCCCATAAAAGGAGATACAAACTCGATTAGATAGAGAGAAAGGGGTCTGATCACTATTAGGAGAGCGGGATATTGAGGTGAGAGGAACATTTCACATGGTGCACGGTCAAACTTGGTGCGTTTCTCATGGTAGAAAGACAGAGATGGCCCCGTACAATGTAGAGTCTCCAGGGTCAGATCCGATGATTGCAGAGTTATTGTGCAGACTGAGTGAGCCGTAAGACTCTATTAAGAGGTGAGTATTGTGACTTTTTTTTATGTTAAATTATGATCTTCTGATATTTTTCCAATGATCTCGAGTTACAACGTAGCCATGAGTGGAAATGCTTACATTTCACAGGTGAGACGTCCGGAGAGAATTTGGCCCCGCGACCTGCATTCCATTAGAGATCAGCCAATAAATCACAGAATTTATTTTCTTCCCCCCAACTCAGTTATTTCAGTCTTAAGTTTGAAATTCGCTTGCCAATTCCCTGAAATTATTTCATGTACAAGGCCCTTGGTGTTAGGGCTCCTTTATTTGTTAAGTGCCCCTATAAAAGGGGTAATTCCACCTGGTTTATTTTCCAGATGTTGTACATGTTTCTAATATCCATGTCATGCACCTGTGACACTTTATTAGCAGGGGATAGGAGGGATTGAGGGGAAAAAAAACTGATGAGACAAATCTGTGTCTTTATCTTTTACTGTACATGACACAGGCTCTTACCCACAAATATTATTTGAGACACGTGAAGGAAGAACTGTCCGTTTAAGTTTCCCAGGAGTTCATCCGTGGCCTGGTGTCTTGTGCCTCAAATTGTTTATTTACCCTGCCAGGTCATTACCCCACCTACTAATCTCAGGAAAGGATGGGCTCGTGTCTTTGTGGAAGTATTAAAAGCTGTGTTGATGCAGAAAATGTACTGGAAGCAGATTCAACAGAAATACAGGAACCACGGAAGAGTTTGAAACCTATTGCTACAGCTGGATAACTCTTTACACGACTAAGCACTTCATTCCAATGGCTTATTGTGAGAGAAAGAAAAAGTTTGGCAAGTGGCAAAAATAAATTAAAATAAAAAATCCTATGTTTTACCATATCAAAGCAGCCAGACCTGTGTGTGTGTGATGTCTTAAATTGTATATTTTAGCAATCGGACCAAGAATGCTCTACAAGCCTACGCACTCCAAGTCCGTCCTACTCAAAACCACACTCACGGGTTCACTTACGCCAACAAAATAATATTTGGGAATAAAAAGAGATTCGTTGTAGAGCCGGTCGACCCCAGCACACTGCCCTCATTCATGGTACATCTGGTGATCTTGCAAAGTTACAATCAAAAGAGCAAGTGGTATTCACGGATGGCATTTGAGTCTGCCAAGTACAACATCTTTCTAAAAAAAAAAAAATAGAACGTGAACTGCAAAAAAAAAAAATGTTAGGTGTAGGAAATAAAAAAATATAATTAAAGCAAAGTATTGATAAAACGTGTTTCTAGATTGGCCATATCATGCTCAATTTTGGCTTGCTAACTAAGCAAGAAACAATGAAAGATTAAATTTACATACAGGCCATACTGTTATAGAACCAGTAGGCAAGGCTGACTACTTGGAGATTTACTGAGTACGTATGTAAGATGTTTAGAGTTTGTCAATATGTCACCGGGGACAGACGATGATAGACTTGTCTGATTTCCTGAGTTAGGAACATATTATTTTGCAATGTTGGAAGAAATGAAGACCTGTGCCACCCAAAGAAACGGAAAAGGACAATTTGGGGAACACGAGGAGCCTGTGCTTCAGATCTTCCGTCCGCTTGGGTCAACGTAGTGAATAAAGATTTGTCTGGTTTCATTTTGGTTCTAGGCCTTAGACAACTATCATTATCTCCCTGTGCTTCTAGATCTAAGAACGAGATTATAAAAGTCTAGGACATGATACGCTATCGACACTACATTGGAATATAAGATAGTCACTGCACACCTCAAAAATGTTAAAACCCTCCCACGCCTTCTGTTATTGATGTGTCTTTCTCTTGTTTCGTTACAATCTCGCCTACATCTTACATACATCTTCCAAGTACTGGGAATCCCCTCTGCCCCAAACTTCCTTCCAGTCTAGAGAGAATTTGATACCCAGGACTTATCTCATTGTATCCTTCCTGGTAAAATACTTTGTAAATATAAAAATAATATATATCTTAGAGATTCAGTTTAAAATAGTTGATAAGGATAGACATAAAGACATACAGATAGACAGACAGACAGATACACAGACAGATTATAGACGGACAGAAATACAGCAGACAAAGAGATTTACAGATAGACAGCCATAAAAAAGGGAGACAGACAGACAGACAGATAGATAGATAGATAGATAGATAGATAGATAGACTGACAGAAATACAGGCAAAAAGACAGATAGTTAGATAGACAGACAGACAGATGATAGATAAACAGAGAGATTTATAGAGATAGACTATTAGATAGATAAATAGACAGAAAGACAGACATAAACAATGCCCCGTCATGGGACTGGTCATGTCACTCTGAGGTATGTAGTCACCCTAGACTGGTGCATCACACAGTATCATTATACACTGGGCTGTGATTAAATATGAGAAGTGTAAGCATTGTACTGGGTATAAATCTCCACTGCTCTTTATAATGATTTATTTGTTGTGGTTCAGAGCCGATCTATATTATATTCTCTTTTCTTCTTACCTGCTAATCATTCGTTGACATTACCTGGCTGCAATTCCTTCCAGGCTCAAATAACATTGAGTTCAGAGACTTATTTGTGTATACAGACTGTCCAATCCATGATTATTATGTATTGCAGCAGCGAAGTCAGATCAGATCAGATCAGAGCCAAATAAGAAAAAGGAACTTTATTTGCAAAACAATATTCAGACATTAACATTTTATAAATTGTTTGGTTTACCTAATACTATTTGAGCACATCTTATTCTGCTAAACAGGTAAAGAGAATAATACAATCTATTCAAGGTAGTAACCTTTTAATCCCAAGTCTTTTGCCAAGCCAAGATGGCGCTTTTATCTTCTTGGGACAATACTGGAATACTTGGAAGGGTTGAAGATGTGTATTTGTCGCCGAGCTCACCATATAAATATATCATACTGGAAACAAGAGTGATTAATCTTCATTTCAGCTGCATGGGAATTCTTATGGGTCCAATCAATAAAATTCACCTTTCAGCTTGAGAAAAACTTGGAAAAGTTTGACCTAGAAAATAAATCCCAGGTTCGAATCTTCCCCGTTGAAAGTAAAGGGAGGCAGAAGGATTGAAGCTATATATATATATATATATATATATATATATATATATATATATATATATATATATATATATATTGTTCAGACTCAGGTGCTGAATTAGACTTACTCCCAAAAATAGCTTTGATTATTTTGCCTCCCGTTACTTTCAATGGGGAAGGTTTTTCTCTAAATCAGGTGTTGAATTTGATTTAATCGACCTCCAAAGTGGAATTTTGGTGAATAGACCCTTACATATCTCCTCGAGTCCCGTGCTCTATACTGAAACAATGATGTCTATCACTAAACATTGAACTCCGTGGAAGTCACATAACGTGTTAGATAACCTTACCCGAAAACTCCAGCTCCCCCTCTAGCAGGTGAACTTCAGTTTAGATATGAGACCAGTCTAGTTTTCTACCAAGAAACCCCCCAAACCTTGTGTAAACCTTTAATGGTAACTTAAACCTCACTAAAATGCCTTTGTGGACTTTAATAAACTTTACTCTTTATCCTTCTCACTTTCTTTAAACAGACAATAAAATGGTTAAATGACAGTGTCATTCATATTCTTAGAAATCACTTGTAAAGTATGTGCAAATCATTACTTGGAAAGACTCTCTCTCTCTCACACTCTCTCTCTCTCTCTCTCTCTCTCTCTCTCACACACACTCTCTCTCTCTCTCTCTCTCTCTCTCTCTCTCTCATCTGTCAGATAACAGTAAACAGGTTGTTCTAGTTTTACCAATAAAGTGCTAGAAACAAACAAGGCTTTTTTAATGATTAGTAAAAGCATTAATTAAAAAATAAAAACAATAAGAATCCTTAAAGAAATGTTTTACAGTTCACAGTCCACCTCCTATCTCTTAAAACCTGCAAATAAACTTGTATTGCCTACGTCTCCAAGCTCCTCCTTATTGGAATGGTACTGAATTTAGATGAATTTAAAAAGAAGTGCGTGTAATGTGTGCTAAAAAACATGTACAAACTACAAAAAATAAGCTAGGTGGCCCTGCTTACCACCCCTTTAAGTGACTGCATCAAACCTCTCCCTTGAAGAATTTGTATTCACTGTCATATGGACAGGAGAGGTCTGTTTTTAAAGTTCTCCATGTACTGAATTCTTATCTTCCCAGCCTACTCATAAAACAAATGGCTTGTGTTCCAGGCTATAGACTACGTGGACATTATCTGTTCCTCTTCAGCACTGACTATAGATTAGACATACCTGTCGGTAGGTACCATATCATACCTCAGTTAATCTGGTCTCTATCCTTCTGTAAATCTGAAAACTGGAAGTTCTGTTTGGCCCTGAGCAGATTGCAAATAAACTCACCACACAGCAGCTTCCTGCTCTATAATCTATCACAGCTGCCTTTCCATAATTACTGCACTAATTACTTCTCCCCCATTCACAAATATTTGTTTTTGTTTCTCTGTAATTAAACCTCAAATCCCAGTAAATCTTAAAAAATATTCTAGTTGTAACAAAAAAACAACCAAAAAAAAAGAGTTGTTTTTTTGTTTTTGTTGTTTTATGTCTTCAGCTTCCAGGTAAGTTATTAATAATGATGTAATGGATCAGGAATAGAGGGAGGGGGCAGTTGTTAATTAACCACTGAATAATGCTGATATGGGTAAGATCAGCATGTCCCTTGATTATAACTATATTATATTTATAAGGAGCAATCATTTTCCTCAGTACAGAGCAATCTAAAAAAAAAAAAGATCTGTACAGCTTGCTGTTTGGTTGATTTAATAATAAATTACCCTGTTACTTTGCATTAGAGCCAACAGTAGATGTTCTGGTTTGCGGGTTTGATTCACGGTGGATTGACTCTTCATCTTTCCGAGGTAGGTATCATCAACATTAGTCTGCAAATAGAGAGTGGAAGGTGCATGGAATAGCGTTCAGGCAGAAATGCAAGACTTTTATACAGGGAAAATGTTTAAGCATGCATGGGATAAGCATAAGGCTATTCCAAACAGTGATGTCATCAATCGGAGACATATTTTACTCTAATCATTAACTAGCAAATCTGCTAACGCGCTATATAGATTTATCAGTATATAATAGTATAATAATAGCAGTATAATTTATCCGCTTGTTGATGTCGTTAGACTGACCATTGTCTAGTTGCTTTGGGGAAAAAAAATATTAATAAACCAAAAATATTTTACTGATTTATATTGTTCTTTGTTTGTTGTGTTTGTCTTAATTGTTTCCCACTGACATCCGGTGAGAGAAACTTTATAAATAAAATGACTCTATGTTCGATGACTTTTAGTAAACAGAGGTAATTATTTTTACAGGTCAATGTTTGTCACAGATGAGTTCTGCTTCCTGCTAATGTCAGTAGCATATGATGGAAGATAAATCCCACTCGGGCCAAAAAACATAAGTAATTTAGCTGGAAAAAAATGTAATCTGTCAGTTTCCAAAATCTCTGCCATTGACTTCAGTGTCCAAGTATTGACAACAAAAAGGGATTAAATTATGTTGAAGAGCAAGAAATTCTACAACATCCTAGTGACTAGTTGTCCGTCTGTGGCCCCCACAACTGCTGCTAAACTACAAACCCTTCATTCCCTCACAGCCTTTGAACGTCAGAAGATCATGGTATTTGTAGGTAAAACAAAGCTGAAGGGCCGCAGTTGGACACCGAAGTCATAAATTGCATCAAAGGTTATCATTTTAAATAGAATTGATTTTATTATATACAAATAATATCTCTTATTTAGCCCTCTATGCTCTGTATAGCTCTATCAGGGGACAGACATGTTGTTTAGAATCTTTGCTCTGTATAGCTCTATCAGAGGGCAGACATGTTGTTAAGAATCTTTGTCTGTATAGCTTTATCAGAGGGCGGACATGTTGTTTAGAATATTTGCTCTGTATAGCTCTATCAGGGGGCGGATATGTTGTTTAGAATCTTTGCTCTGTACAGCTCTATCAGGGAGTGGACATGTTGTTTAGAATCTTTGCTCTGTTTAGCTCTATCAGGGGGAGGACATGATGTTTAGAATCTTTGCTCTGTATAACTCTATCAGGGGGCAGACATGTTGTTTAGAATCTTTGCTCTGTATAGCTCTATCAGGGGGTGGACATGTTGTTTAGATTCTTTGCTCTGTTTAGCTCTATCAGGGGGAGGACATGCTGTTTAGAATATTTTCTCTGTATAGCTCTATCAGGGGGCGGACATGTTGTTGAGAATCTTTGCTCTGTATAGCTCTATTAGGGGGTGGACATGTTGTTTAGAATCTTTGCTCTGTATAGCTCTATCAGGGGGTGGACATGTTGTTTAGAATCTTTGCTCTGTATAGCTCTATCAGGGGGCAGACATGTTTAGAATCTTTGCTCTGTATAGCTCTGTCAGGGGGTGGACATGTTCTTTAGAATCTTTGCTCTGTATAGCTCTATCAGGGGGCAGACATGTTGTTTAGTATCTTTGCTCTGTACAGCTCTATCAGGGGGCAGACATGTTATTCGGAATCTACAGTTAGATCTTTCTTTATCATAGTTCAAACGAAGGAAGATTCTAAACAACATGTCCGCCCCTGATAGTGTTATAAGGAGAAAAGAGTTTTCAATAAAATACTTTGTTTGTACTTAATTAAAAAAAATTCTGTTTAAAACATCTACAGTTAATGCAATGTCTTAATTAAACACAAATTAATATATGATTATCTACAAATGTCCTTTATAACGTCTTTGAGACGATCACATGTAAAATGCACACAAGATGAGCTTTATAACATTTGTTTTTATCTCTGCTATTCCCAGAGGTTGAGACAGTAAATCTTTTCCTCAAAACAAAAATAAGTCTTTGCAATTATTATTCTAATCTCTTTATGTTTTTACATTTGTGCTCCGATGTGAAATGATGTTTGCCCAGGATCTGTTGTGATTCAGAAGCCTTTTCCTTCCCCTTTTCTTCATTATTGGAGCTGAATAAACCAAGGTCCGAAAACAGATCAACGGCAAGAATGAAATAATGCAGCCGGTCCACGCTACAAATCTGCCTTTGTTTCACATGGGGAAAAAAGATCTAAACATTGTCCCAAAGGTCTGTGAATGTCTTGAATGTCCATGGTGTGGGCAGAATAAATATCATGCATGTATACGCATCTAATGATTAAGTTCTTGTCTTCATTTTTGGACTGGTGAATATGTTACTTCGAACCACTATTGAACAACAAAGTGCCTTGTGTTCCCATTTTGGCTGGCCTTCGTGATCCAAGTTTCCGGGAAGGATCAAAAGTACAAAGTCTCCGGGAAAGGAGCTGTCATCATAGGTTCAGATCACTGAACTGTCCTCATGCACGGGATTTGCTTGGAAAGAGCAAACAAACAGAGACGCCTCCTACCTCTCCTTAGAAACAGAACCTTACAAAACATTTCTCCCATGCAATGCGCGGAGGCTATAGGTATTGATGAAGATTATCCTTTTGTTACGTGTCGTTAGCTGTTGTTATACAATATTGATCGCGTCTCTGGGCCAGTTCTTCCGGGTTTATATGAGTTTTGGCATATATATATATATATATATATATATATATGTAAATGTTTCCACATCCCCATTTCTGTTTTGTATTCCTAAAAATGTAAATGTAAGAAGAAGAAAAAAAGAAATATTTTGTATCATGTTATTGTACTTTGAAATTTACGGGGAGATTTTTTTTCTCCTAAAGCAATCATCGATGTTGAGGCATCATAGATACACCGTCAAAGCAGTGATCGTTCACCTCAGGTCGTGCCAAGAACGTCTATTGTTGCGAAGGGGTTGAAGACCGGATTTACACATACCTACCCAGAATCCCTTGCAGTGGCGGTAGCACTGTGATAGTGTAATTTCTGTAAATCGGATCTCCTATGAGACACATAGCTGTAGCAAATATTGCGTAAGACCAACTTGCAAAAACTTAGTTAATCTTTCCTTATTCATTGAACTATAGGGATTGCTCCTGTCTCCAATGCTGTTCAAAAAGTGGGTGGTCCCAGCCTCTCTCGGTTGCCAATAGAAAGATTACTTTGCATGCTGAGTTCAAACATTTAATTGAAAAAAAAAAAAAATGCATAACCAAGTAAGGAAAACAAATGTTAGAGACTTACCGTGATAAATACTATTGGTGTGTGAAACACATTGCCCGTAGCCGTCTGAATTAATTAGAATAGTATAATCATTTTCCTCTGGCACATTACTTTCTTCCGATAATGAAGTGTAAAGAAGGACTGAACATGCTCCCAGCGTATATCACATATCCTATACAGAGAGACTTTTATTGACCCAGTTGAGTAGTCTGATGCTTATTTAGTAATAGAATAACCTGTCTCTCTCATGTTTTATTAAGTGTGACCTCTCACTTTCACTAACATTGGCTCCTTGCAGTCATATTATCTCTTTATGTGTTAGGACCACTCATTTAGTTTCTGGGGATCTTTGTCAGTTTCATGTCTGCAATACTACAGATATATACAAGTGCAGCACATACAGTAGCCAGGTTTTATTTTAAAGTCACTGTATTAATAGTTACTCGGGAAAAAGCAATGAAAAGAAACATATCAGCATCACAGTATTGTCCTCCCAAAAAGAGCATCCCTGTAATATGCTTTCTAATTATTTAACATTGGCCTCAAGCAAAACTTTCACCAAAAACAGGTGGCATCTCTAAATGCATTCCTTCTAAGTGTGCCTATTAAGAACACTGCCTAATTTCCACCTAAATCTCCCTTGCCCCCCTTTCCACCTCTACTATCCTTTTCTGGGAGCTCAGAATTTTTGGTGTGTATAACCAGTAGTGTACCTTCCACAAGGCAAACAGGGCAATCGCCTAGGGCGGCACTTTGCCAGAGGGTGTTAAAGCACACTTCTGGTGCTTCAAATATTTTCCCTCCCTGATCCCCACCGTTCAGCAAGTTTTAGCTCCTTCCAATTTCCAATTAATATGGGTGATGGGGGTATGTAATGGACGTGGTGGGGTATGTAATGAGGGTGATGGTGGCATGTAATGTGTGTGATGGGGCATTTAGTGTGTATGCAATGTGTGTGATGGGGGCATGTAATGGGGTGATTGGGCATTTAATGTGTGTGCAATGTGGGTGATGGGGCATGTAATGGGGTGATTGGGCATTTAATGTGTGTGCAATGTGGGTGATGGGGCATGTAATGGGGTGATAGGGCATGTCCTGGGTTTGCAACGTGGGTGATGTCTGCCTAGGGCAGCACAAAACCAAGATACACCACTGTGTATAACAGTGACTTGGATCACATGGTCATGTTCTGTTTTAATCTCCCAACTAAGGAATTTGTATGTTTGTTAAACACTTTTTCTGCAGGTTCTATGCAAACTACAGCTGTGATTCATGCACCTAAAACACGCTTCTTTCCCCAGGATACATTGTTTCACGCATTTCAAACAGGGGAGATTTCCTTTAAAGGTTTTGCACGTGGACTTTATTAATTGTGCAATCACAATAGTTCTCCTGATATCTGAATGAAATGATTACTTAACTGATACACTGGTATTTTATCCTTTATTTCCATTATAGGATGTGCGTCATCCTGGCCAAAGATCACAATGCCTATGACAGTGCAATAGTTATCAGTAGGTTGTGAGAGGTAATAAAAAAAAAACACTTCCATATCTTCGTCCTTGTATTTAGCCTTTGCTATGGTGATTATGAAACTGTTTGCATTTATTAAGCTATAGAGGCCACCTATAGATACAGCAGGTTAACAGTCAATACAAAAAGCTGGAATTTGCTCATCTAACGAGTCACAGCATTCCAGTGTGCAAAAGGAGGAAATGATGCAATGTGCCCACTGTGCATGAGGATAGAAAGTTACATTTCCGGGCCAACCTGTGATGCATGGTGGTAATGGCTTTCCTGTTGTATCTCTAAAGCAGTGAGCAATATCCACATACAGACGGGGCCCAGATTAACCCTTATACAATATTATCTGAACACTCGTAGAGCATCTGGACAAGAGTTGACGTCTGGCTATCTCAACTGCAAAAAGAGGTCCACATCTTAACAATAGGGAATATATTATATGAAGTGAGTGGTCCGACATCATCAGAGGGGCTGACATTTAAGTCCAGTATTTTATTGAAAAGCAGTACCGGTAATTGGGAGGACTGTATGTTCAATTTCACCCCCTTCAAGGACTCGGAATTATAGATTTCTAATCACACTCACTGATTGTTGACAAGTAGCTTAATATATACAATTAAAAAAAAATACACTGCTTTTTTCAATAAAAATGTAGAAACGATGGAAAGATTAGTACATCGTACTCGTAGTTTATAGGGTGACCACCTTTTCTTCAAAACAGTACCGGCCATGTTAGTACTTCGATAGACTTAACATTGATGTCAAGCTAATTTTTTAACGGCCTACCGGTAAAATACCGGCCAGGTGGCAACCCTAGTAGTTTATACCAATAGAAAATCACTTATTCTTTATTTGGCGTGGATAGACCATTAGTAAAACACATCCCTGTTTGTTCCAGTTTTTGTATCTGACACGTTTCGCCTTGCCAGTTGTATTTATATGTTTAATTACTATTGCTTTATTTTTTTTCATTTTATTTCATTGTGCTCTGGGAACCACATGGGTGTATGGTAGCAGCTTTTTTTTTATTATACACTGCATTTTATGGAGTGAGGAGGAGGTTCCTGAGTTTTGTTTTTCCAGATGTGATGTCCCATCATTGGGATTATTTGCTGAGTTATAGGAAAGTCCCAAGGCAGACAAACTGCTAAATCTGAATTGTGATTGAGGCAGAGGAAAGATTAAGCGAAGACCAGGGTTGACAGAAGGCCGGGGATTACTTTATTACGTTTAAGGTGCAGATAACAAGTTCAGATTAAAGTAGATTTATACTCACGTACGACGCATCTGCTGGTGAAATCTGCGGCAAACATGTAGACTGAGAGATTTATTAATCTTAAGGAAACTGACGCCTCCTGCGTGATATCCATTGATACAACATAAACAGCACGGTATATGCTCTGCGGGGGCGGGGTCAGTGTGATGGGGTTACCCGCTTCTGCTTCCATTTTTGTACATTTTAACCATTATGCTTTCAGTAGAGAAGATCCATGCCAAGCATAGCGTAAGGTCAGACAATGATATGCCTGTAACCGTGTATGAGCCAGGACTCTACAAATACAAGGCACACTGTATAGGTATCTTTGTATCCTCTGTAAAGGGATACTGTGCCATTCTTCCATGATGGACATACTTTAATGGTGGATAATAGATTCCATGGCCAGGAAAGTGAGTATTTATTTCTATAAAATACAGTTATTTACTTTGAAATACAAAGAAATTACTAATCTTTTATTTTATTATGAAGGGCTTGATAAAATGCATTTTGCTATGCAAGTAGTTAAAGGGAACCTGTCAACCTAAATACTGTGAATGTAGAGAATAAAACTATATAAAAAATTATCTCTGCATTGTGTTAGCATAATTGCAAGCAAAATCTTAAAATAAGAGGAAAAAAATGATTTCAATGTGTCTGTGGAGTCTCCTGTATATGACATCACCTGTGGCACGGTATGCAAATTACACATTTCTCATTGTAAATTAGTTAATTTGCATATCAAGTCACAAGGTGATGTCATAAGTAGGAGACGACACACACACATTAAAATATATATATCTCTTATTTTATGCATTTGATGCGATTTCGCTCTATGTATATATAATTTTTCATCATTTTTGGTATAAGCAGTATCTAGATTAAAAGTGTAAAACCTTTCTATGAGTCTCTCATACCTTGAAATCTCCACTTGGAATGTAGACACCACTTTTCATCTGCAAAGGATCTGACAGCCAATCCCCCCGCTCCTGGGAGGCACCAGCACTGATCATGGTAGAGATTCACTTCTTTGTGTGATGGATAATGTAATGATGTTCTTGTATGGATGCTTTGTGTTCCCTGCTTCCAATGTTACCAACATTAATGCACATTAAGTCTTGGTCCAGTGCCCTATGTCTCACCAAAGCCGCACTCATCCCATCCAGATACTATAGACTCTTCCATGAAAACATGCTGTTTGCTCAGTTCCTAACCTGAATCATTCAGAGAGAATGTGTGACAGCTGCTGGATACAGAGCCCCTGCTCCACACCCTGGTGGAGTGCGTTTGTGCGGAGTGGTTTGTGTGGGAGCAGGTGTGGGATGGAATGCGGTGAGCGGCCTGTGTGGGAGCAGGTGTGGGGTGGAGTGCGGTGAGTGGTTTGTGTGGGAGCAGGTGTGGGATGGAGTGTGGTGAGTGGCCTGTGTGGGAGCAGGTGTGAGATGGAGTTCAGTAAGCGGCCTGTGTGGGAGCAGGTGTGGGGTGGAGTGCGGTGAGTGGCCTGTGTGGGAGCAGGTGTGGGGTGGAGTGCGGTGAGTGGTTTATGTGGGAGCAGGTGTGGGATGGAGTTCGGTGAGCGGCCTGTGTGGGAGCAGGTGTGGGGTGGAGTGCGGTGAGTGGTTTGTGTGGGAGCAGGTGTGGGATGGAGTGTGGTGAGTGGCCTGTGTGGGAGCAGGTGTGAGATGGAGTTCGGTGAGCGGCCTGTGTGGGAGCAGGTGTGGGATGGAGTGCGGTGAGTGGTTTGTGTGGGAGCCGGTGTGGGGTGGAGTGCGGTGAGTGGCCTGTGTGGGAACAGGTGTGGGGTGGAGTGCGTTGAGTGGTTTATGTGGGAGCAGGTGTGGGATGGAGTTCGGTAAGCGGCCTGTGTGGGAGCAGGTGTGGGGTGGAGTGCGGTGAGTGGTTTGTGTGGGAGCAGGTGTGGGATGGAGTGTGGTGAGTGGTTTGTGTGGGAGCAGGTGTGGGGTGGAGTGCAGTGAGTGGCCTGTGTGGGAGCAGGTGGGGGGTGGAGTGCGGTGAGTGGTTTGTGTGGGAGCCGGTGTGGGGTGGAGTGCGGTGAGTGGCCTGTGTGGGAGCAGGTGTGGGGTGGAGTGCGGTGAGTGGTTTATGTGGGAGCAGGTGTGGGATGGAGTGTGGTGAGTGGTTTGTGTGGGAGCAGGTGTGGGGTGGAGTGCGGTGAGTGGTTTGTGTGGGAGCAGGTGTGGGATGGAGTGTGGTGAGTGGTTTGTGTGGGAGCAGGTGTGGGGTGGAGTGCAGTGAGTGGCCTGTGTGGGAGCAGGTGTGGGGTGGAGTGCGGTGAGTGGCCTGTGTGGGAGCAGGTGTGGGGTGGAGTGCGGTGAGTGGTTTGTGTGGGAGCAGGTGTGGGATGGAGTGTGGTGAGTGGTTTGTGTGGGAGCAGGTGTGGGGTGGAGTGCGGTGAGTGGCCTGTGTGGGAGCAGGTGTGGGGTGGAGTGCGGTGAGTGGCCTGTGTGGGAGCAGGTGTGGGGTGGAGTGCAGTGAGTGGCCTGAGTGGGAGCAGGTGTGGGGTGGATTGCGGTGAGTGGCCTGTGTGGGAGCAGGTGTGGGGTGGAGTGCAGTGAGTGGCCTGTGTGGGAGCAGGTGTGGGGTGGAGGGGAGAAGCCTGTAAACCTTCAATTCAGTTTTTCACTAAGCTTCCTTCATTACACGTGGCTGATTCATAGCTACACATGTGTGTGGGTTGAGGTCTATTAAAGACAAAAATCCAATGCATCCTGTCAATACAACCGTCAGCCCCCCGAAATGGCAAAAAGAAAATCTTTAATTAATGACTAATTCATTATTCTCTTTTGTGGTAATTAGCATATGGTGCTGCCTGCTGATGTCATAAACATGAGACAGCACAGGGACATTTAAAACGGATTTATATTATCTATCTGTCTGTCAATACGTCCCACCACCCAGCTCCCGCTGTCCCCAAATACTGTTAGGAATAAGGAAGCTTACTATTCATCCCACTAGAACACTCATTAATATAACCTCTGGCCAAACCCACCCAGCTCTCACTGTCCCCAAATACTGTTAGGAATAAGGAAGCTTACTATTCATCCCACTAGAACACCCATTAATTAACCTCTGACCAAACCCACCCAGCTCTCACTGTCCCCAAATACTGTTAGGAATAAGGAAGCTTACTATTCATCCCACTAGAACACCCATTAATTAACCTCTGACCAAAACCACCCAGCTCTCACTGTCCCCAAATACTGTTAGGAATAAGGAAGCTTACTATTCATCTCACTAGAACACCCATTAATTAACCTCTGACCAAACCCACCCAGCTCTCACTGTCCCCAAATACTGTTAGGAATAAGGAAGCTTACTATTCATCCCACTAGAACACCCATTAATTAACCTCTGACCAAAACCACCCAGCTCTCACTGTCCCCAAATACTGTTAGGAATAAGGAAGCTTACTATTCATCTCACTAGAACACCCATTAATTAACCTCTGGCCAAACCCACCCAGCTCTCAGTGTCCCCAAATACTGTTATGAATAAGGTAGCTTACTATTCATCTCACTAGAACACCCATTAATTAACCTCTGGCCAAACCCACCCAGCTCTCACTGTCCCCAAATACTGTTAGGAATAAGGAAGCTTACTATTCATCTCACTAGAACACCCATTAATTAACCTCTGGCCAAACCCACCCAGCTCTCACTGTCCCCAAATACTGTTAGGAATAAGAAAGCTTACTATTCATCTCACTAGAACACCCATTAATTAACCTCTGCCAAACCCACCCAAGCTCCCACTGTCCCCAAATACTGTTATGAATAAGGTAGCTTACTATTCATCCCACTAGAACACCCATTAATTAACCTCTGGCCAAACCCACCCAGCTCTCACTGTCCCCAAATACTGTTAGGAATAAGGAAGCTTACTATTCATCCCACTAGAACACCCATTAATTAACCTCTGGCCAAGTCCACCCAGCTCTCACTGTCCCCAAATACTGTTAGGAATAAGGGAGCTTACTATTCATCCCACTAGAATACCCATTAATGAAACCCCTGGCCAAACTGTTACTACCTTCCTTTTGCTACCCTTTCTTTCACATTTCTGTGCCCCCCCCCCCCCCCCCCCATTCCCTCTAGATTGCAAGCTCTTCAAACAAGTTCCTCTAATGTACCAGCCTGTCTCTGTGTATCTGTCTCTAGTTCCCTTCTATGCTCTGTACCAAGCACTACGTAGATTGTTGGCGCTATATAAATAAATGTAATTTAAACCTACTGCCTCGGGGCTACATTTAAACGTACCAACCACTGGCTGCTCTCATTCTAGCAGAGCTGCCTTCTTGTATTTAAATCCTCGGATCATTATACCCTCTTTTCCTTTTTATAGTACTCCACGCACAACAAAGAGGCAAACAAACAAACCAGGCTGGATATTTGCAAGTCGGGTGGGAGGTCTCTACATTTCACTGGTTAGTGAATAGTTACTGTTTGAGAATTTAGCAGCAGTGGCAGAGATACCCCTCCAGTGGGCGTCAGCTACGTCTCTCACTCCGACCCCGCTTCTAGGAAGAGGAATTAACACTATGAAGAGCGTGAGTCATGGACAACGTGCTGCGACGGACAGGAAGTGGATCGGCTGGTCATCTTGGCACAAAATGTACCTCGGGATCAGATTTCCCCTCCTGTTCACTGCCATGTTTTCATGTTAATTTATTTTGCTTTTCACCTCAACTGGGCAGTTAAAGGGCCATTAATCTTTATTTTCTAAGATAGACGCACAAGTGAAAAAATTAATGGTTCTTGTATGAGGATAAACCAGCAGGTATTTATAAGGTAACTGTCACTGTATCCATGATTCTTCCTTAGGAATTTACTGCAGGAAGGTGACTTACCACTAAAGATAGTCTTATAACAGATCAGACTGGAATAAAATCCACACAACACAACAGTGATCCCGCTGGAAGTCCACAACGTAGCTCAGTCCTGCAGCACCACGCGTTTCGCCAGTAAATTCCCGGTATCCGCAGAAGCAAAAACCTGTACCTGAGCAGAGTAGGGAAGTTAAGGTGCAACTGACACTTGTTTGCGTCCAAACCTTTTCATGGCCATGAAAACACGCCAAGACTTTATACATGGGTTGCTCAGCACATCTGAGCAACCAGAAACGTAAAAGACACATTTTGCCTCACATTCACACACTATATTGAAAGTGTTTTATTAAAACTTGTTTGTAAAAGTTGAGTCTTTGTTATCGTGACTAAATCCGACTTATATTATTAGACCCGTTTCTGGACGACGGCACATGGCATTGAATCACAAAAAATAAACATCCCAAAAGTACACGCAACTTGCCAAGGGTTGACATGTACCCCACGGTGACACGTCAAGTGGAACAAAGTAACAAGTGGAACAAAGTAAGTAATGTGACGTCTGTCTAGAACCTGCCCTCGAGAAAAAAATAAATATATAAATTTAATTTCCCAGCTTGCTGGAAATATCCGTACAATATCCCTGCTGGGGAGGATTGCTTTTCTGATAATTAGCTCTAATCACGGTCAATTACATACATTATTCTCTAAACAGGCATATACATAAAACAAAGTGTACAATGCCTTTGAGCTTTTTATCTGCTTAAAGAGGGCCTAAACTCCATGATGCAACAATTGCACCATTTCAAAAGTTATTCAGCCTTTTGTGGCGGCACAGGGATCAGGTGGCCAGGTCTCCCCAATATTGGTGGGTGCACACGTCAGTCGAGTGTCACTCAGCCAATATCAGGGGAGCATGTGGAGAGCGTAAACCTATTGGCAGCGTCTGATCTCGGAGGTCCATGGCTGCCCGCAACTCTCAAGTAGTATTCCAAAAGTAAGAACTATCTCTTTTGAAATGTTAGCCCCAGGGATATAAATTGCCCCTTGGCTGATCCCTTGTCTGATTTGTCTTTATATCTGTTTGTCTTGTCTGTCTGTTCACCTCTGTACCTTATCTGTACACGTACCTGTCTTGTCTGTCTGTCTGTTCATCTCTGTACCTTATCTGTACACGTACCTGTCTTGTCTGTCTGTCTGTTCATCTCTGTACCTTATCTGTACACGTACCTGTCTTGTCTGTCTGTCTGTTCATCTCTGTACCTTATCTGTACACGTACCTGTCTTGTCTGTCTGTCTGTTCATCTCTGTACCTTATCTCTACACGTACCTGTCTTGTCTGTCTGTCTGTTCATCTCTGTACCTTATCTGTACACGTACCTGTCTTGTCTGTCTGTCTGTTCATCTCTGTACCTTATCTGTACACGTACCTGTCTTGTCTGTCTGTCTGTTCATCTCTGTACCTTATCTGTACACATACCTGTCTTGTCTGTCTGTCTGTTAATCTCTGTACCTTATCTGTGCACGTACCTGTCTTGTCTGTCTGTCTGTTCATCTCTGTACCTTATCTGTACACATACCTGTCTTGTCTGTCTGTCTGTTCATCTCTGTACCTTATCTGTACACATACCTGTCTTGTCTGTCTGTCTGTTCATCTCTGTACCTTATCTGTACACGTACCTGTCTTGTCTGTCTGTCTGTTCATCTCTGTACCTTATCTGTACACATACCTGTCTTGTCTGTCGGTCTGTTCATCTCTGTACCTTATCTGTACACATACCTGTCTTGTCTGTCTGTCTGTTAATCTCTGTACCTTATCTGTGCACGTACCTGTCTTGTCTGTCTGTCTATTCATCTCTGTACCTTATCTGTACACATACCTGTCTTGTCTGTCTGTCTGTTCATCTCTGTACCTTATCTGTACACATACCTGTCTTGTCTGTCTGTCTGTTCATCTCTGTACCTTATCTGTACACGTACCTGTCTTGTCTGTCTGTCTGTTCATCTCTGTACCTTATCTGTACACATACCTGTCTTGCCTGTCTGTCTGTTCATCTCTGTACCTTATCTGTACACGTACCTGTCTTGTCTGTCTGTCTGTTCATCTCTGTACCTTATCTGTACACATACCTGTCTTGTCTGTCTATCTCTGTACCTTATCTGTACACGCACCTGTCTTGTCTGTCTATCTCTGATGATAATGGGAGGGTTATTGCCAAAATTTGCTAGCCCTTTTCCGGTCACAGTTCTGGAGAAATAGGGACATATGAAAAATATTTCTGTTGTAGGATCTGTGCACCTCCGAGCCAACTCCTGATATTTACACCCCACCCTATGTCTTACCTGAAGAGTTCATAAAAGATTTCTTGGCAGCATCTGACTGCATGGGCTCCAGATTATAAAACTGTGTAGGTATTATACATTCCCTTCCTCCAGGCGCTAAACAAACAGGTAGCACAGTATCCTAATCTAAGCCCACGCTTGAGGCCCCAGGCTAAATATACTAATAATATATATGTCAGAAAAATGTTTCCTTAAGTGATTGCAGTGCAAGAATGACACAAAAGGCTATTGACAGTGCATTGGCTTACGAGACAGCCCACCACTGAAAAGCTAAGACAGCTAACTGAGGCTGGAATGGGATGTCTGTACTGTGCAATAGCCTGATTTAATGGATATCTGTCAATCGTCCTCAAGTTATATTAAATGCAAAGCTTAGCCACCACCGAAGGGTGAACCAGAGCATTATACAAAAATATTCTATACACCCAATCATTTGCTGCATTAAAACATCACACAAATATCCAAGCTAAAATCAGTAGCTGGTAAAATAATACATGAGGTGAGAGCAAATCCATGTTATAGACTATGAGGTGCAGCCAGTAAGCAGGGATAATGATCGAGCCAGAGAATCTAATCAACTGGGTCACCCAGTCCAAACGTTAAACTTGCACTGCAGCTGATAAGGAAGAGGAAGGAGGTGATAAAGGAGACATGAGAAGGACATAAATGTAGTGTAGTGTGGAGTCCTTAGTGACTTGAGGGCCAATGTTTGTTATATGTTGGGGCACATTGTTACAATGCTGTTTGTATGTTAGGGTCAGGCTGTTGTAATGTGGTTGTATGTTAGGGTCAGGCTGTTGTAATTCGGTTGTATGTTAGGGTCAGGCTGTTGTAATGTGGTTGTATGTTAGGGTCAGGCTGTTGTAATGTGGTTGTATGTTAGGGTCAGGCTGTTGTAACGTTGGTTGTATGTTAGGGTCAGGCTGTTGTAATGCTGTTGTATGTTAGGGTCAGGCTGTTGTAACGTTGGTTGTATGTTAGGGTCAGGCTGTTGTAATGCAGTTGTATGTTAGGGTCAGGCTGTTGTAACGTTGGTTGTATGTTAGGGTCAGGCTGTTGTAACGTTGGTTGTATGTTAGGGTCAGGCTGTTGTAACGTTAGTTGTATGTTAGGGTCAGGCTGTTGTAATGCAGTTGTATGTTAGGGTCAGGCTGTTGTAATGTGGTTGTATGTTAGGGTCAGGCTGTTGTAACGTTAGTTGTATGTTAGGGTCAGGCTGTTGTAATGCAGTTGTATGTTAGGGTCAGGCTGTTGTAATGTGGTTGTATGTTAGGGTCAGGCTGTTGTAATGCAGTTGTATGTTAGGGTCAGGCTGTTGTAATGCAGTTGTATGTTAGGGTCAGGCTGTTGTAATGCAGTTGTATGTTAGGGTCAGGCTGTTGTAACGTTGGTTGTATGTTAGGGTCAGGCTGTTGTAAAGTTGGTTGTATGTTAGGGTCAGGCTGTTGTAACATTGGTTGTATGTTAGGGTCAGGCTGTTGTAACGTTGGTTGTATGTTAGGGTCAGGCTGTTGTAACGCTGGTTGTATGTTAGGGTCAGGCTGTTGTAATGTGGTTGTATGTTAGGGTCAGGCTGTTGTAATGTGGTTGTATGTTAGGGTCAGGCTGTTGTAACGCTGGTTGTATGTTAGGGTCAGGCTGTTGTAAAGTTGGTTGTATGTTAGGGTCAGGCTGTTGTAATGTGGTTGTATGTTAGGGTCAGGCTGTTGTAATGTGGTTGTATGTTAGGGTCAGGCTGTTGTAATGCTGGTTGTATGTCAGGGTCAGGCTGTTGTAACGTTGGTTGTATGTTAGGGTCAGGCTGTTGTAATGCTGGTTGTATGTCAGGGTCAGGCTGTTGTAACGTTGGTTGTATGTTAGGGTCAGGCTGTTGTAATGTGGTTGTATGTTAGGGTCAGGCTGTTGTAACGCTGGTTGTATGTTAGGGTCAGGCTGTTGTAATTCGGTTGTATGTTAGGGTCAGGCTGTTGTAATGTGGTTGTATGTTAGGGTCAGGCTGTTGTAATTCGGTTGTATGTTAGGGTCAGGCTGTTGTAACGTTGGTTGTATGTTAGGGTCAGGCTGTTGTAACATTGGTTGTATGTTAGGGTCAGGCTGTTGTAATGCTGGTTGTATGTTAGAGTCAGGCTGTTGTAACGCTGGTTGTATGTTAGGGTCAGGCTGTTGTAAAGTTGGTTGTATGTTAGGGTCAGGCTGTTGTAACGCTGGTTGTATGTTAGGGTCAGGCTGTTGTAATGTGGTTGTATGTTAGGGTCAGGCTGTTGTAACGTTGGTTGTATGTCAGGGTCAGGCTGTTGTAACGCTGGTTGTATGTTAGAGTCAGGCTGTTGTAATTCGGTTGTATGTTAGGGTCAGGCTGTTGTAACGCTGGTTGTATGTTAGGGTCAGGCTGTTGTAATGTGGTTGTATGTTAGGGTCAGGCTGTTGTAACGTTGGTGGTATGTTAGGGTCAGGCTGTTGTAATGCAGTTGTATGTTAGGGTCAGGCTGTTGTAACGTTGGTTGTATGTTAGGGTCAGGCTGTTGTAATGCAGTTGTATGTTAGGGTCAGGCTGTTGTAACGTTGGTTGTATGTTAGGGTCAGGCTGTTGTAATGTGGTTGTATGTTAGGGTCAGGCTGTTGTAACGTTGGTTGTATGTTAGGGTCAGGCTGTTGTAACATTGGTTGTATGTTAGGGTCAGGCTGTTGTAACGCTGGTTGTATGTTAGGATCAGGCTGTTGTAACGCTGGTTGTATGTTAGGGTCAGGCTGTTGTAACGTTAGTTGTATGTTAGGGTCAGGCTGTTGTAACGTTAGTTGTATGTTAGGGTCAGGCTGTTGTAACGTTGGTTGTATGTTAGGGTCAGGCTGTTGTAACGTTGGTTGTATGTTAGGGTCAGGCTGTTGTAACGTTGGTTGTATGTTAGGGTCAGGCTGTTGTAATGCAGTTGTATGTTAGGGTCAGGCTGTTGTAATGCTGGTTGTATGTTAGGGTCAGGCTGTTGTAACGTTGGTTGTATGTTAGGGTCAGGCTGTTGTAACGTTGGTTGTATGTTAGGGTCAGGCTGTTGTAACGCTGGTTGTATGTTAGGATCAGGCTGTTGTAACGCTGGTTGTATGTTAGGGTCAGGCTGTTGTAACGTTAGTTGTATGTTAGGGTCAGGCTGTTGTAACGTTAGTTGTATGTTAGGGTCAGGCTGTTGTAACGTTGGTTGTATGTTAGGATCAGGCTGTTGTAACGCTGGTTGTATGTTAGGGTCAGGCTGTTGTAACGCTGGTTGTATGTTAGGATCAGGCTGTTGTAACGCTGGTTGTATGTTAGGGTCAGGCTGTTGTAACGTTAGTTGTATGTTAGGGTCAGGCTGTTGTAACGTTAGTTGTATGTTAGGGTCAGGCTGTTGTAATGCTGGTTGTATGTTAGGGTCAGGCTGTTGTAACGTTGGTTGTATGTTAGGGTCAGGCTGTTGTAACGCTGGTTGTATGTTAGGGTCAGGCTGTTGTAACGTTGGTTGTATGTTAGGGTCAGGCTGTTGTAACGTTGGTTGTATGTTAGGGTCAGGCTGTTGTAATGTGGTTGTATGTTAGGGTCAGGCTGTTGTAATTCGGTTGTATGTTAGGGTCAGGCTGTTGTAACGCTGGTTGTATGTTAGGGTCAGGCTGTTGTAATGTGGTTGTATGTTAGGTTCAGGCTGTTGTAACGTTGGTGGTATGTTAGGGTCAGGCTGTTGTAATGTGGTTGTATGTTAGGGTCAGGCTGTTGTAATGTGGTTGTATGTTAGGGTCAGACTGTTGTAACGTTGGTGGTATGTTAGGGTCAGGCTGTTGTAATGTGGTTGTATGTTAGGGTCAGGCTGTTGTAATGTGGTTGTATGTTAGGGTCAGGCTGTTGTAATGCTGGTTGTATGTTAGGGTCAGGCTGTTGTAATGCAGTTGTATGTTAGGGTCAGGCTGTTGTAACGTTGGTTGTATGTTAGGGTCAGGCTGTTGTAACACTGGTTGTATGTTAGGGTCAGGCTGTTGTAATGTGGTTGTATGTTAGGGTCAGGCTGTTGTAACGTTGGTTGTATGTCAGGGTCAGGCTGTTGTAATGTGGTTGTATGTTAGGGTCAGGCTGTTGTAACGTTGGTTGTATGTTAGGGTCAGGCTGTTGTAATTCGGTTGTATGTTAGGGTCAGGCTGTTGTAACGCTGGTTGTATGTTAGGGTCAGGCTGTTGTAACGTTGGTGGTATGTTAGGGTCAGGCTGTTGTAATGTGGTTGTATGTTAGGGTCAGGCTGTTGTAATGTGGTTGTATGTTAGGGTCAGGCTGTTGTAATGTGGTTGTATGTTAGGGTCAGGCTGTTGTAATGCAGTTGTATGTTAGGGTCAGGCTGTTGTAACGTTGGTTGTATGTCAGGGTCAGGCTGTTGTAACGCTGGTTGTATGTTAGGATCAGGCTGTTGTAACGCTGGTTGTATGTTAGGGTCAGGCTGTTGTAACGTTAGTTGTATGTTAGGGTCAGGCTGTTGTAATGCTGGTTGTATGTTAGGGTCAGGCTGTTGTAACGTTAGTTGTATGTTAGGGTCAGGCTGTTGTAACGTTAGTTGTATGTTAGGGTCAGGCTGTTGTAATGCTGGTTGTATGTTAGGGTCAGGCTGTTGTAACGTTGGTTGTATGTTAGGGTCAGGCTGTTGTAACGTTGGTTGTATGTTAGGGTCAGGCTGTTGTAATGTGGTTGTATGTTAGGGTCAGGCTGTTGTAACGTTGGTTGTATGTTAGGGTCAGGCTGTTGTAATGTGGTTGTATGTTAGGGTCAGGCTGTTGTAATGCAGTTGTATGTTAGGGTCAGGCTGTTGTAATGCAGTTGTATGTTAGGGTCAGGCTGTTGTAATGCAGTTGTATGTTAGGGTCAGGCTGTTGTAATTCGGTTGTATGTTAGGGTCAGGCTGTTGTAACGTTAGTTGTATGTTAGGGTCAGGCTGTTGTAACGTTAGTTGTATGTTAGGGTCAGGCTGTTGTAATGCTGGTTGTATGTTAGGGTCAGGCTGTTGTAACGTTGGTTGTATGTTAGGGTCAGGCTGTTGTAACGTTGGTTGTATGTTAGGGTCAGGCTGTTGTAACGTTGGTTGTATGTTAGGGTCAGGCTGTTGTAATGTGGTTGTATGTTAGGGTCAGGCTGTTGTAATGTGGTTGTATGTTAGGGTCAGGCTGTTGTAATGTGGTTGTATGTTAGGGTCAGGCTGTTGTAACATTGGTTGTATGTTAGGGTCAGGCTGTTGTAACGCTGGTTGTATGTTAGGGTCAGGCTGTTGTAAAGTTGGTTGTATGTTAGGGTCAGGCTGTTGTAAAGTTGGTTGTATGTTAGGGTCAGGCTGTTGTAAAGTTGGTTGTATGTTAGGGTCAGGCTGTTGTAAAGTTGGTTGTATGTTAGGGTCAGGCTGTTGTAAAGTTGGTTGTATGTTAGGGTCAGGCTGTTGTAACGTTGTTTGTATGTTAGGGTCAGGCTGTTGTAACGTTGGTTGTATGTTAGGGTCAGGCTGTTGTAATGTGGTTGTATGTTAGGGTCAGGCTGTTGTAATGTGGTTGTATGTTAGGGTCAGGCTGTTGTAACGTTGGTTGTATGTTAGGGTCAGGCTGTTGTAATTCGGTTGTATGTTAGGGTCAGGCTGTTGTAATGTGGTTGTATGTTAGGGTCAGGCTGTTGTAATTCGGTTGTATGTTAGGGTCAGGCTGTTGTAATGCTGGTTGTATGTTAGGGTCAGGCTGTTGTAATTCGGTTGTATGTTAGGGTCAGGCTGTTGTAATGTGGTTGTATGTCAGGGTCAGGCTGTTGTAATGCTGGTTGTATGTTAGGGTCAGGCTGTTGTAATTCGGTTGTATGTTAGGGTCAGGCTGTTGTAATGTGGTTGTATGTTAGGGTCAGGCTGTTGTAATGCTGGTTGTATGTCAGGGTCAGGCTGTTGTAATGCTGGTTGTATGTTAGGGTCAGGCTGTTGTAATTCGGTTGTATGTTAGGGTCAGGCTGTTGTAATGTGGTTGTATGTCAGGGTCAGGCTGTTGTAATGCTGGTTGTATGTTAGGGTCAGGCTGTTGTAATTCGGTTGTATGTTAGGGTCAGGCTGTTGTAATGTGGTTGTATGTTAGGGTCAGGCTGTTGTAATGCTGGTTGTATGTTAGGGTCAGGCTGTTGTAATTCGGTTGTATGTTAGGGTCAGGCTGTTGTAATGTGGTTGTATGTTAGGGTCAGGCTGTTGTAACGTTGGTTGTATGTTAGGGTCAGGCTGTTGTAATGTGGTTGTATGTTAGGGTCAGGCTGTTGTAACGTTGGTTGTATGTTAGGGTCAGGCTGTTGTAATGTGGTTGTATGTTAGGGTCAGGCTGTTGTAATTCGGTTGTATGTTAGGGTCAGGCTGTTGTAATGCTGGTTGTATGTTAGGGTCAGGCTGTTGTAATGTGGTTGTATGTTAGGGTCAGGCTGTTGTAACGTTAGTTGTATGTTAGGGTCAGGCTGTTGTAATGTGGTTGTATGTTAGGGTCAGGCTGTTGTAATGTGGTTGTATGTCAGGGTCAGGCTGTTGTAATGCTGGTTGTATGTTAGGGTCAGGCTGTTGTAATTCGGTTGTATGTTAGGGTCAGGCTGTTGTAATTCGGTTGTATGTTAGGGTCAGGCTGTTGTAATGTGGTTGTATGTTAGGGTCAGGCTGTTGTAATGTGGTTGTATGTTAGGGTCAGGCTGTTGTAATGTGGTTGTATGTTAGGGTCAGGCTGTTGTAATGTGGTTGTATGTTAGGGTCAGGCTGTTGTAATGTGGTTGTATGTTAGGGTCAGGCTGTTGTAACGTTGGTTGTATGTTAGGGTCAGGCTGTTGTAATGCAGTTGTATGTTAGGGTCAGGCTGTTGTAACGTTGGTTGTATGTTAGGGTCAGGCTGTTGTAATGTGGTTGTATGTTAGGGTCAGGCTGTTGTAATGCAGTTGTATGTTAGGGTCAGGCTGTTGTAACGTTGGTTGTATGTTAGGGTCAGGCTGTTGTAATGTGGTTGTATGTTAGGGTCAGGCTGTTGTAACGTTGGTTGTATGTTAGGGTCAGGCTGTTGTAATGCAGTTGTATGTTAGGGTCAGGCTGTTGTAACGTTGGTTGTATGTTAGGGTCAGGCTGTTGTAATGTGGTTGTATGTTAGGGTCAGGCTGTTGTAACATTGGTTGTATGTTAGGGTCAGGCTGTTGTAATGTGGTTGTATGTTAGGGTCAGGCTGTTGTAACATTGGTTGTATGTTAGGGTCAGGCTGTTGTAACGTTGGTTGTATGTTAGGGTCAGGCTGTTGTAACGCTGGTTGTATGTTAGGGTCAGGCTGTTGTAACGCTGGTTGTATGTTAGGGTCAGGCTGTTGTAATGTGGTTGTATGTTAGGGTCAGGCTGTTGTAATGCAGTTGTATGTTAGGGTCAGGCTGTTGTAACGTTGGTTGTATGTTAGGGTCAGGCTGTTGTAACGGTGGTTGTATGTTAGGGTCAGGCTGTTGTAATGTGGTTGTATGTTAGGGTCAGGCTGTTGTAACGCTGGTTGTATGTTAGGGTCAGGCTGTTGTAATGTGGTTGTATGTTAGGGTCAGGCTGTTGTAACGCTGGTTGTATGTTAGGGTCAGGCTGTTGTAATGCTGGTTGTATGTTAGGGTCAGGCTGTTGTAACGTTGGTTGTATGTTAG
This sequence comes from Pelodytes ibericus, assembly GCA_036172795.1. Taxonomy (NCBI): domain Eukaryota; kingdom Metazoa; phylum Chordata; class Amphibia; order Anura; family Pelodytidae; genus Pelodytes; species Pelodytes ibericus. The sequence goes on from CM069866.1 coordinate 5,157,032, forward strand.
AGTCAGGCTGTTGTAACGTTGGTTGTATGTTAGGGTCAGGCTGTTGTAACGTTGGTTGTATGTTAGGGTCAGGCTGTTGTAATGTGGTTGTATGTTAGGGTCAGGCTGTTGTAATGTGGTTGTATGTTAGAGTCAGGCTGTTGTAACGTTGGTGGTATGTTAGGGTCAGGCTGTTGTAACGTTGGTTGTATGTTAGGGTCAGGCTGTTGTAATGTGGTTGTATGTTAGAGTCAGGCTGTTGTAACGTTGGTGGTATGTTAGGGTCAGGCTGTTGTAATGTGGTTGTATGTTAGGGTCAGGCTGTTGTAACGCTGGTTGTATGTTAGGGTCAGGCTGTTGTAATGTGGTTGTATGTTAGGGTCAGGCTGTTGTAATGTGGTTGTATGTTAGGGTCAGGCTGTTGTAACGCTGGTTGTATGTTAGGGTCAGGCTGTTGTAATGTGGTTGTATGTTAGGGTCAGGCTGTTGTAATGTGGTTGTATGTTAGGGTCAGGCTGTTGTAACGTTGGTGGTATGTTAGGGTCAGGCTGTTGTAACGTTGGTTGTATGTTAGAGTCAGGCTGTTGTAACGTTGGTTGAATGTTAGGGTCAGGCTGTTGTAAAGTTCGTTGTATGTTAGGGTCAGGCTGTTGTAATGTGGTTGTATGTTAGGGTCAGGCTGTTGTAACGTTGGTTGTATGTTAGGGTCAGGCTGTTGTAATGTGGTTGTATGTTAGGGTCAGGCTGTTGTAATGTGGTTGTATGTTAGGGTCAGGCTGTTGTAATGTGGTTGTATGTTAGGGTCAGGCTGTTGTAACGCTGGTTGTATGTTAGGATCAGGCTGTTGTAAAGTTGGTTGTATGTTAGGGTCAGGCTGTTGTAATTCGGTTGTATGTTAGGGTCAGGCTGTTGTAAAGTTGGTTGTATGTTAGGGTCAGGCTGTTGTAAAGTTGGTTGTATGTTAGGGTCAGGCTGTTGTAAAGTTGGTTGTATGTTAGGGTCAGGCTGTTGTAATTCGGTTGTATGTTAGGGTCAGGCTGTTGTAATTCGGTTGTATGTTAGGGTCAGGCTGTTGTAATTCGGTTGTATGTTAGGGTCAGGCTGTTGTAAAGTTGGTTGTATGTTAGGGTCAGGCTGTTGTAAAGTTGGTTGTATGTTAGGGTCAGGCTGTTGTAAAGTTGGTTGTATGTTAGGGTCAGGCTGTTGTAATTCGGTTGTATGTTAGGGTCAGGCTGTTGTAATTCGGTTGTATGTTAGGGTCAGGCTGTTGTAATGTGGTTGTATGTTAGAGTCAGGCTGTTGTAACGTTGGTTGTATGTTAGGGTCAGGCTGTTGTAACGTTGGTTGTATGTTAGGGTCAGGCTGTTGTAACGCTGGTTGTATGTTAGAGTCAGGCTGTTGTAATGTGGTTGTATGTTAGGGTCAGGCTGTTGTAATGTGGTTGTATGTTAGGGTCAGGCTGTTGTAACGTTGGTTGTATGTTAGGGTCAGGCTGTTGTAATGCTGGTTGTATGTTAGGGTCAGGCTGTTGTAATTCGGTTGTATGTTAGGGTCAGGCTGTTGTAATTCGGTTGTATGTTAGGGTCAGGCTGTTGTAATTCGGTTGTATGTTAGGGTCAGGCTGTTGTAACGTTGGTTGTATGTTAGGGTCAGGCTGTTGTAATTCGGTTGTATGTTAGGGTCAGGCTGTTGTAATGCTGGTTGTATGTTAGGGTCAGGCTGTTGTAATGTGGTTGTATGTTAGGGTCAGGCTGTTGTAACGTTGGTTGTATGTTAGGGTCAGGCTGTTGTAATGCTGGTTGTATGTTAGGGTCAGGCTGTTGTAATTCGGTTGTATGTTAGGGTCAGGCTGTTGTAATTCGGTTGTATGTTAGGGTCAGGCTGTTGTAATTCGGTTGTATGTTAGGGTCAGGCTGTTGTAACGTTGGTTGTATGTTAGGGTCAGGCTGTTGTAATTCGGTTGTATGTTAGGGTCAGGCTGTTGTAATGCTGGTTGTATGTTAGGGTCAGGCTGTTGTAATTCGGTTGTATGTTAGGGTCAGGCTGTTGTAATGCTGGTTGTATGTTAGGGTCAGGCTGTTGTAATTCGGTTGTATGTTAGGGTCAGGCCTATGAATAAGAAGAAGGCTACTGATAGTGCCTCGGGGACATTCACCTAGTCTCATGCTCCTCTCATTCCTTCAGATCTTAGGTTCAAGTTGCCTAGAAGGTATTAGAGTCCTGAGTAAGCAAAATAAAGCCAACCCATGGTAAATGTCATTGCCATTTGCCGAATAGTTCTTTTTATTGATGATTGGAATAAAGCTACTGGATTCTGGTGATTTAGCGTTAATGGATTTATAGCACTATTGGACATTCTGCCAATATCATCCAACTTTTTAAACTTTGAATCTACCCCAAATATCCACACTTTTTGCATAAATATTGTTTCCATTTTAATGACATGTGATGTATCCTAAATGGAAAATGCGCACTTTATGTAGATATATAAGTAATGAAACACATGTGTGTTAAATAAGAATGTGGCCAGGGGCTACGGAATAACTTCACCAGTAATGACATGTCCATTGGTGACATAATTACTCCACACAACAGTACATCACCAGGTACAGGAAGTATTCCAAAACCCTCTGAAGAATGACATCACTTCCTTCTCCCAATTACAGTGATTGCCACTCTCACAGTGACATCATCACCTTATTTAAAGACCTTTTCAACCTGTTACATCCTGTCCCAGGATATATACAAATGAGTAATCGTGTATTTTTATAACTTACGCTTTTAATACTTTCCTGACGTTTATTAAATTTGGTCTTTTTCTGACTCATCAAGTAAAAAAGGTTTCTGTGTCTCACAGGAGATGTTATTGGGATCTGTAAGAAGTTCCCCAAACCCTCGGGAAAAAAAGGCTTTATCACAAGCTTGTATAGTCAAGTTCAATCCATTCATTTTTAATCACATATTTGCAGACACGTAGTTACAACAAAAATAAAATTCAACTCTAGTCCCCGTAACATGAAAATAGAGTTTCAGCCTAGACTTCATAATCTACTATAATTAAAATATGTGCCTGAAAATGGCGTAAATTGCTATTAAATATGTTAGTGTTTTTGAACTGACAGTTAATACATAATAATTACAGGAAATCATTATTATTATTTTAATTTTCATTATTATTAAAATCAAAACTGTATTAAATTTCTAGCAAGATTGTATTTTTACTCAAAGGACATAGTGAAAATCGAAAACATGCTCATTTTTTAAATTTAAGTTGGCAATTAAACAAAATGATTCAGATTCTGCAGAAAACATGAGTAATAGATCCTGACTTAAATCTAGATGCCTGTTTGAAGGACAAAACATATTTTCTGCACATAATTTTGCACCGTTTACAAAAAAAATATTTAAAAATGGGCAAAATATTTTTATAACTTCCAGTTGAACCCAAAGGCTAATTTAGCTCTAAATGTCTATTTATATAAAATATATTCCATGGATATAAAAAAATGATGTTATATATTTTATCCTATGTTGGTAAATGATAAATAAATATATTGTTTAAACCTCCTTTGATCTTTTCCAAGCTGTTTAAAGTTTTCCCCATTTATATAAAGAAATCACAACGTAACCATTTCAAAATGAAAAAGTAAGTTGTGTAAAAATATCCTATACTAGAAATTAGCACAGTGCACATAATTAAACTGCTTCATGGGTAATGGGCTATGCATTGTCAGTGTGGGTACAGGAGCTTGCGATGCTTCTCTATGTCTAGTGATATAAACTAATTAGAATAGATAGAAAGAAGATGATGTAATGCGGACAAGGAAAAAATTGATTTCTTGGCATACTCCGAGAAAAATAGCAACAGAGACAAATGTAGAATTATTTTTTGCTCTTTTTGTCTTACCAAATATTGCACATAAACACAGCACAGTTTCTTTAGAATTCACTTCTCAAACCTATATTTAATCATCTTTTGTACATTTAGATATGAAATAAATGACACCATTTCATAGGATGGTTTAACAATATACATATATTTTTGTTAGCAAATGTTAACACAGAGTACAATAGATTGGCATTGCAAAAAAAAAACCTGTCTAGTGTGTCTGCTAGCCCTTTGCTAAAAACTACAACTTGATCTTCTTTTATGGCTTTTGACATAACTTGAGCACGGAGGTTTATTAGTCGATTGGCGACTATCTCAGAATCCGCCTTTGAACATGCTGAAGTGGGTGAAAAGATTTTGTAAGATAAATTCTAACAGCTTTATGACATCTGGGATTTATTTCGATTTATACCTCTGCTATTGCATTTCAGGACTGATAAAAAAAATTGCTCCAATTTATATTAAAGCTACAACATTTAAGTTTGAAAATGTACTTTTTGCAGACTATCACCTGGAGATTTTATAGATACATCATATATAGATTTCAGAGATTTCGGAACTTCGGCTAACTAACCCGATCCAAATCCATTCAGAGCCAGGTTGGTTATATAGGGTAAAAGAACGTTACGTTTTTGTAAATGTATCTGTTGTGTTTCTTTTTTATGACATCACCTGTGGCTTGATTTGCAAATGAACTAGTCAAAGCCTGAAGAGGTGGTTCTAGCAAATACGTTAGATGTTTTAAAAGCGGCCTGGGTACTTTTTTAATGAGAGGGCTATGCATGTTAGTATGGGCATTAATATTTATTTAGTGCTTGTTGATCCAAGGAGAAATCTGATTGCCATTCGGAGTCAAGAAGGATTCAATTTCCCCACTGAAAGCAGAATTCGAAATTTGCTGAATAGGTTTTTATTTGCCTTCCTTTGGATCAACAGCGGTAAACACGGGATAAGAAAAGGGTTAAACTTGATGGACCCAAGTCTTTTTTCATCCTAAACTACTATGTAACTATGTAACTACTTTCCATGGGAAATTTGTATGTCAAGTCACAAGATGATGCCATAAACAGAAGAGAGCACCGGCATTTACTTTCTGCTAACACAATATTTAGATCAGTTTTGATAATTTTAATACTCTCTGCAATCACAAGCTTAAGCGCAAAGAAGCCAAATGTTTCCGACTCTGCTATTTTGCCCTTAAATTTTTAATTCACCCCTCATTTCCCCGCAGTTCTCTCTTTCATTAATAAAATCCTAAATAATGGAAAATTAAGCAATGGTTCCATGGTTATTATCTCTGATCACATGGTTATTATCTCCCATTACAGGGTTATTATCTCCTATATTCTCTGTATTCAGGTTGGAATTCCTCTGACTCTCTCTCTCAGCTCTCAGTCAGCTCTAATCTATCCTAAATGCATTCAGGGGCTGATCTATGCTCACTTAACACACTTTGTCTGCTCCACCACTTCCGTGAAGCTCGCCACCGGGTTTCCATTTTTTTGTCAAAACAAATGAATCCCGTTTCTGACACAGAAAGCTGTCCATGTTTCTCCTCGGCACATGTCTAGGACGCCCTCTATATACTCCATGACCTTTCCCATGACCTGCCTGGTCCTCCTGCTCCATTGCTGTCTTCACCCTCTGATTATTCCAGAACCTATTCAAGTCTTTAACTCTCTCTTCAACATGACTTCCACCTCTCACCCTTAGAGAGCTGACTTTTCAAAAAGCTCATAGCTGGATGAGCTTCCACCCAATCCAATCCTCTGCTGATAGTGCCTGGCCCAGTTCTTCCTGTCTTCAGCTCTGAGACCGACCTCGTACCTTCTGCCTCATTTGGTCAATGAAAGACAATATCCATGAAATCAAAGTATAAAAGAGTCTGGAGGAGGAGATATTAATTTAATAAAAGTTGATATAGTTGTTTTATTTTTTTGGGCTGGACTGGCCTCCTGGGAAATTTCCTGGAAGGCCTCCTGCCCTCGGACTGGCTGATTCCTCCTGATTGCTCCACTTTGCATTGATTTTTCTCTTTATCTATAACCCGTTATGTCAGTTCATAAACAGTATATTTTTTGTGCTTTAAATATTTATGGTTTTCCCCGACTCTGAACAATAATGTACCACCAGCAATGGTATTGGTGTCTCTGCTGTCACCCCTTTCAGTCTGCTGAAGCCCCCTCCAGACTGCTGCCATATGCAATGTATGGGAAACACCTAAGGTTACCATCTGGCAGAAGCATGGCTGGTATTTAAAAAAAAAAGAAAACGTGGTGGCCACACTATACATGCTAGTAGGGGCTTTTTGGGTTCTCACCCAAATTAAGAGAAAGAAACCTTAAAAATCCTCACTGTGAGAAACAAGTTTACTGGAAAATGTCTTTTTTTACAACAATTTTCAGAGCAAGTCGTACTAGATCCAAGCTTTTGATACCGAAAAACAGGCGAAGGGAGCCAGCCACAAAGGCCTATTGACGATGTCCCACCTGTTTCCACTGAGCTGGCCTCCGAGATACATACACATATAACTGTGCCTTTGTCAGCCCACTCACTGACGGGTTCACGCACTTCCATCAAGTGTACGAACATTTCTAGAGTACGGGATGCAAACTGCTAAGCAATGCAGGAAACTTCCCGTAGAGATGTTTCTGAGATGCACAATGGGGAGCTTTGGTGGGAGCCAATGCCCTCTTTACAATTATCTCTAGCCAGGCTTTTTAGTACTTGACAAAGGCATCTGGCGTTGGCAGACTGCAATACTCAAAGCTGTAAAATGCCCCATTACAGGGAAAGAACTTTTAATTCTTTGTTCCAGGAACACAGCTTCCACGGACACGCAGAGTTATTTTTTTTTTTTATTCTCCGATATACATGATTCCTAATAAAATACTAAGCCAAGAACTTGTCAGAGCAATAAAAAAAAAAAATCCCATGCCTTTCAACAACATATACTTGGCTTTGTGATGATGATATTATTTGAATGTGAGACCTGCTTTAATTATCCAACGATTGCATTAATGGTAAAAAAAAAAAATGCTTTTCAGGCACAGGGTTAGTTACAGCAGCTTCTGGTGCTTAGTCCTTGGTGAACCAATGTAGCGGCCCATTCTTGATTTCCTTTTTTGATACGAGAGTTTTTGTACATGCGTGTAGACTTGCTCAACTATTTCTTCCTTGATTTAATGCAATGTAAGCTTTCAGACACCTTCTTACCATGCAATGGGTACTATGCATTTTGGGTGTGGCCATTCCCCCCACTGCCCATGTATTGAGTTTGTTTTACTGCGACTAAGTAGGATTATTGTTCCCTTCCTCAAGGGTCTCTTTCCTGACCATTACAGGGTTTAGGGAATTGCCCCTTGGAGAGTCAGTCGTCCTAAGTAGTGTGGAGCGGACACCTGGATGTTTGGGTTCGGCCAAACTTCGGAAAAAAGTCCGGGTTCGGGGTCGAACTTGACCCCGAACCCCATTGAAGTCAATGGGGACCCAACTTTCGGCTTATGGGATATATGTAATACTATTGGCTTTCTATAAACCGAAATAGAGTCCCCATTCATAAGAATTTCTTATGAATGGGGACTCTATTTCGGTTTATAGAAAGCCAATATGATTACATGTATTCCATAAGCCGAAAGTCTATAAACCGAAAGACATTCTGTTTATAGACTTTCTTTTTTATAGAATAGCTATAGCATTACATGTATTCTATAAAACGAAAGTCTATAAACCGAATGTCTTTCGGTTTATAGCCGAACCCCGAACTCCAACACGGACATACAGTGAAATGTCCGTGTTCGGGTCCGGGGTCCGAACACCGTAACAGTGCGGTTCGGGTTCGCTCAACACTAGTCCTAAGCTAAGAGTCAATAAGAGTTTATGGCACAGAGATCATGTTGATGGTTAAATGACCTTATCAGGCTTGCAGCACCTAAGATGCTAACATCATTCCCTGTGCGATCTTGATGATTATCTTCAGCCAGCAATCACTCAGAGACCCTAGCATCATCAGATATCTAAGTGTGGGTACCACCAATAGTTGCAGGAGCTCCTGCATCCCTGAATGCACAGTGATAGGAGCAGAGTCTCATTTCTTGGAAAATTACCACATGAAAAGGAGTTTTATTCCAGCAGTTTATTTTGGTTGACATCTATGTCCTTGCTATTCCAAGCTGCAGAAATTGACGGATTTGAGAACTAATTTTAAACTAATGACATCTCGAGTCGACTAATTGCTATGTGCTCTGGCTCCAGAGCAACAAAACCTAACATTTATAGTTATTCCCTGCTGCTGTAATTACATCTGTTGGTAAGCAGCAGCTGCCGTTGCTAGCACGCTTGTCCAAAAGTTCTTTTTGCGAAAAGAGGAATTATTTTTAGCATGGATAGAAAGTTGCTGCATGAAATATTGTATAATGGGTAAAATAATGATCTCATTTACATGTGGGGTGGTACACATGGGGCTATTTACTAAAGGGCTTCCTTCATGAAAGAGGGAAATGACAAGGGAATTGCAGACCCTTCCAGCTCTGCTATATTGGCCTTAATTTTCAATTCTCTTTCACCTTTACACATAAGACACTAATTTCTCCCAATTTTTAACTGTGGGAACTCCACAAATGTCCCAACATTGCCCCTCCCCCTCCATGGGAATGCGGGCTCAGAGTTTCAAACTCGGGAGAAAGAAAATCAGGACTGTCCAGCTTAAATCAGGACTTTGGGGGGGGTATGGCTCCAATTGAGATAGACTTTTTTTTTTTGTATGTGCTCCATCGGCTCTTTGTTTTTTGTTATTCTTTGTGTGCTGTATGTATTATTTTTTGTAGAAGGATGGACTGAAACATATATATAATTGAGAACTAACTAAGAGAATGTATAACATCGGATTTTAATAGTGTACCCTTTTCTCTTGATCACTGTATATTGTATTAATGATAGGTATGTATGTGTTTTCTGTCTGTCTCTATATATAACAGTATGTATGTCTTTTTATACCATGTTGAAATTTAATAAAGAATTTTTATAAAAATGCTGAATGCTCAGATTCCCACACCTTGCATTAAGCCAGTTACAGGAGAAATCTCCCCCCCAAATCCCCCCCTCCCACCTCCACCTCCAAGCCCAAGCTAACTGTACACGTCCTACACTTTGCTCCAGCACAGCGTGTGTTAATCAGCGATTCATCCCAGGGATTCCCAGTAGTCCGCGGACGTTCCAAAACAACAAATAATGTCTCAATAGCGCAGGATCGCCTTAACATGATAAGGTATTGACAGATCATGGTGCAACACGTACAATGCGGTCTGCAGACGTCACGCAAGCCAAACAAACCCCCCAATCTCTGATGTCAAGCTGCACTTTGCAGTTCAGTGCTTTGCATGGGGAGGATGATAGAGCAGTTATAATGCCAGCGAAGGACAGGTAATATTAAAGGGGCTCAGTCACCTAAACACTGCTATTACTGTGAATGTAGAGAATGAAAAATGGGGACAAATGATCTATACATTGTATTAGCAGAATTGCAGCAAAAGTCTGAAATAAGAGAAATATATGTTTAAATATGTATGTAAAGTCAGGGTAACATTTCAATTTCAGCACTTCCCCTTATGTCACCTTCTTATCTTATCAAGGAAGTGATGTCTGCATAGGGTATTTATCACTTTATTACTGCTGGAATAATTTGCTTCCGTGGAATATTCCATGTGAAACACGCTAGGTGTTCTGTTGCTGTCCCTGTGCTTTGGCATCAGCGGATTGAAGCCTGTGTGTTGTTTGCAAGATTGTGAGCTAGGGCACCATCCTCTGCCGCACAGTACACAGCACCGATTAATAAAACTGGAACCGCTGCCGAACTCTGCTCCTTGAAAAAGCTATAAGGAAAATATCGGCGCAGAGAGGTGAAAAAAAAATTAAAACAGCCTAACGTCTTTTGTCTGATAGACTTACTCGTAGGATAGACCTAACGTATTTCACTTGATAAACTTATTCGTAGGATAGACCCGACGCGTTTCGTGTGATAGTCTTATTTGTAGGATAGACCTAAATCGTTTTGTCTGCTAGACTTTTTCGTGGGACAAACCTAACAGCTTTTTATCTGATGTACTTATTCGTAGGATAGACCTAACGCGTTTCATCTGATAGACGGATTCGTAGGATAGACCTAACGCGTTTCATCTGATAGGCTTATTCGTAGGATAGACCTAACGTGTTTCATCTGATAGACGGATTCGTAGGATAGACCTAACGCGTTTCATCTGAATATTTGTAGGACGCAAAGAAATTTACGTGATATTCCTATTCCTCTGATGGATGAAAAAAGGTTCAATAATGTACAGAAAATAACTTCACATCTTTCGATTGAACAAAAAGTAAATCCCCCCCCCCCATTTCTTGTTAAGGTCTTTGATTCCGGATGAACTGAAATGAAGGTTTTGAAAGTCTGATCTGTCTGGATGTGTATTTTTCCAACATCATTAACTATATAACCTTACGCTAATATTGGCAGTCTAAAATAACTAAGTTAACATATAACCTTCGCAACAGTCGCTAAATATTATTTCAGGAGGTGAACATTTTAACCCAAGTGACATCTGACCCCTGCCCACACAAACATCACGCCCACACTAACGTCACGCATCGCGGCCAACAGAAAATCATTTAAAAAAAGTTAGGAACATGTAACATTAACGTGGAATTATTTGGATGGGTAACTCCTAGTAAAAAGGGATTAGATATAAATCAGTCTTTGAGATTTATCCATGATAGATGGGAATGTGGGGAATTGACATGGGATTTTTGCCCACCTTAAAAACACAAAAACTATTTGGATTCTCATTTTTCTTCCCAAATAATAAATTGCATTAATTGCTCCCCCCTACTTTTCACTTTGTAGATTGTATAATCTACATATATATTGTAGAATCTACATATGTGATAGAAGATCCTTCAGCAGCGGAAAAATATTGAATATTTATTATTCAATGACGGTGGTCTTATCTGCAAATCTCATGTGTATTATAATAATAATAATAATAATAATAATATATATTATAAAACAAACTGCTGCAGCTGTAAAAAAAAGGAAAGAAAAATATATATATTTTTATGCCGAAACGTAGTTTAATTAAATAAGTTAAATATTTAATTTTTCATATTTAAAACCAAATCCTGTTAAACTGATAAATTCCTTGGTCTTTAAACACACGTCGGGACACCCTGCTTGCAAGATGGCATAACCAGACTCCAGCCTTAAAACACAGAAGACCAATAACATTATAATCGCTTACCCAGAGCAATCTAACAAGGGGTTATTTTATGTGTTTAAAATAAACTTGGATATACCTTAAAGGCCCTCTGTCAACCTAAACATTGCTTATTCTCTGAATGTAGAAAATAAATTGGGGAAAACTATTTATACATAGTATTTGCATCAGGAGTGTACCTTGGCTCAGACACTCCTTTTTTTTTTTTTGCTGTTCAACCGGCATGCCAACGGGGCGAAGGAGATGGAGAAGCTGGTAAACATTTTGGGGACAGAGATGGCTCTGGAGTGCTGTTTTCGGCACAAAGGTGGGTTGGGCGAGCGGGAATCCATACGTAAGGGAATGATTAGCTATAGCAGCAAGCTTGCTCACGGCTCAATGGACGCCAGTATTCAGTTTTAGAATTCCCAACTCTTTGAAGTTCCTTTTAGTAAATCGTGTTCTGCTGGGCCTGAAAACGTTCTAGTTGGCGGGCGTAATCTTTCCGCCCACTCCCAACTTGTTCTTTCAGCTGAGCGCTGACGTCTCTCACACTGAAGTAATATTTTATAATATTTTTATAAACGTTGGCAGAAGTGTGACAGATATTTAATGGTCACTTTCTCCGTTGCGGTGAGGATGAGGTACTGAGAGGCGCTATTCACTTTTAAAAGGACACCGTTGTCTAAGCATTGATTATTCTTGTCATCTTCGGATGGAGAATACCAAAGGAAGGGGCGGTGACTGTGGGTAACTACCTATCCGTGAAAGTGGAGCCCCCAAGTTAGGGTAGCCTGAAAAGTAAAGGAAATAGGGGAGGCACAGAACCGACAGGCAAAGCAATCTCCAGGAAATGGAGGCTGGGGCAGGCTGCGCAGAGAAGCAGACAATGGGGGTGTGGTCATGAGTAACATGGGTGGGGCTTATTGTGTATTCCTGCTCACAAAATGGCTGTTGAATGGAAAAGGGGAAGAGATTAATGGCCATATGTGTGCAGACCCCAGAGGCGGCATGAGAGAAAGGATCTATAGGGATCTATACATTGTGACAGGAATTGTAATAAATTGCGAGAAAATGTGTTTTAAGTATGTCTGTGGAGTCTCCTGCTTATGACATCACCTCGTGCCTTCATATGCAAATTAACTACTTTTCAATGGGACATAATGTGAGACAATAAGACGCCACATACACATTTTTCTCTTAATATCATTTTATATATATATATTTTATTCTCTACATAATTGATAATTAGGTCTCTTTAGTCCACATCACAGGATTGGGGCACCGTCATACAACGTGTTGCTTACAACAGCTGGCTTACGCAACAAACGTTAACTTTGGCCAAGCATCATGGGAGTTACTGCACAGCAGTGGCTGAGCATTATGGGAGTTATAATCCACAGCCACTTGGGTGACAAACTCTCTCCACACCCAGACAGTGAAGCAGTTCTGTTTTTGTAAGAATTTTTCAGTTCTCTTCATAATAAAACGCTTAGTCTTTCCGACGGCTTTTGATCTACGTTTACTCACCCAGCCAGGAGTAGGAAAATATTTTTAATTCTGAAATGAGAGATGTGAGTGCAGGTGTGTGAGTGTACTTACCTTGTCCAATAACACGTCTAGTCCTAACCACAAACATTTCGCCATTCCATTCTGCAGAGCAGGAGAGCAGTCACCCACCAGCTTACCATCTTATCACAAAAATACCAGCCTTACCGTTAACTCCATACACTTAAAAGACAACCGTAGAAAAAAAAAAACTTATGTTTAGCTGAAAGATTGTATCAAATGTAGATGATTCATAAAGAGATGATTTAATGAAATAATGTAAATAAAGTGCCTTATTAAGCCTTCTTTACTCCATTTAGTTCTCCCAGGGGGCAGACATGTTGGTTAGAAAATTTACGCCATATCGTTCTCTCAGGGGGCAGACATGTTGGTTAGAATCTTTACTCCATATCGTTCTCTCAGGTGGCAGACATGTTGGTTAGAATCTTTACTCCATATCGTTCTCTCAGGGGGCGGACATGTTGATTAGAATCTTTACTCCATATAGCTCTCTCAGGTGGCAGACATGTTGGTTAGAATCTTTACTCCATATAGTTCTCTCAGGGGGCAGACATGTTGGTTAGAATCTTTACTCCATATCGCTCTCTCAGGGGGCAGACATGTTGGTTAGAATCTTTACTCCATATCGTTATCTCAGGGGGCAGACATGTTGGTTAGAATCTTTACTCCATATCGTTCTCTCAGGGGGCAGACATGTTGGTTAGAATCTTTACTCCATATCGTTCTCTCAGGGGGCAGACATGTTGATTAGAATCTTTACTCCATATCGTTCTCTCGAGGGGCAGACATGTTGGTTAGAATCATTACTCCATATAGCTCTCTCAGGGGACAGACATGTTGGTTAGAATCTTTACTCCATATCGTTCTCTCAGGGGGCAGACATGTTGGTTAGAATCTTTACTCCATATAGTTCTCTCAGGGGGCAGACATGTTGGTTAGAATCTTTACTCCATATCGTTCTCTCAGGGGGCAGACATGTTGGTTAGAATCTTTACTTCATATAGCTCTCTCAGGGGGCAGACATGTCGGTTAGAATCTTTACTCCATATAGTTCTCTCAAGGGGCAAACATTTTGGTTAGAATCTTTACTCCATATAGTTCTCTCAGGGGGCAGACATGTTGGTTAGAATCTTGGGTCAGAGATTCTAAACAAAATGTCTGCCTCCTGGTAGAGCTGTATGGAGTAAAGATGGCTCAGTAAGGTACTTTATTTGTATTCTCTCATTAAAGCATTTCTATATAAACAGCCTACACTTGATGCAATCTTTTAGTTAAACATAACTTCATTTTTTGCTACAGTTGTCCTTTAACACTGACCTAAAGACGACTTTATACCGGCCCTTCCTTAATACCAAAGTGCCACTAGTGGCTTTATTAAAGAAAGAAAGAATTGTATGGAATTGACAATGGAACTGCAAACTAAAGGCCAAAGTTGAAGTACAGCTGGATGGCAGAATTTTTCCAACTCTGCTATATTGGCCTTAAGTTTGCGATTCCCTCTTTCTTGAATAAGGCTCTATGGAAAAACAGGATCTCTCACTACAGGAGCAGTGAGTAAGTGAAGGTTCGAGTTGGATGATTATATTGTTGCAGATTACCAGCGCTGTCCAGTATTATTCATTCCTTGGGCCTTTGTATCCTGCACCTGCTCAGTGATAGATAACTTTACCCCGGAGCAAAAAATAAATATGATGTCTGGAAAAACGAACACACAAAGTCCAGTAACAGCCCATTAGCAGAGGAAGATTAATCACTTTCTTTGACACATTTGTGTAACATTAATTCCCACATTGAGGAGCAGCACCGGCTCAGAAACCCTGTGAGTAGGTGGATAAAGCAGACAGAGCGAGTCTAGACTCCAAGGACTGTTCACATACGTGGAAATAAACCAAAAAATAATGGACACTTCACCCTCACAAAAGACGATCCATCTGGCAGGAGAGATGGAGGATCCTGTAATTTGTGAGATCAGTGTGCTTAGCCCTTATATTATATTACACACACCCTATGCTACAGGGCTAAAAAAAAATAAGGGGCAATTACACCCGGTTTATTTTCTGTATGAGTTTTTATGTGTATAATATCTGTGAAATACACTTATTTTTACTTTTAAACCAAGTTACGGTTCTCCTGTAGTTTTCAATGTAAATTATTTTACCGGGGCATCTAAATTCAGCAACATTCCAATAAGGAGGGGCTTGGAGAGATGGGTGGGGCTTCTAAATTCAGCAACATTCCAATAATTAGGGGCTTGGAGAGATGGGCGGGGCTTCTAAATTCAGCAACATTCCAATAAGGAGGGGCTTGGGGAGAGAGGCGGGACTGTTACTACTGAAATGACAATAACTCTATATTATGTTAATTGCACTTTATAGGAGACCCGAAGCTTTGAGGTAAATACAGATGACACAGATATCTTTATATTCTTTACACAATGCAGCACTTATCTAAAATTATTTTATTTGGACAGCATATGTGCAACCGACCCCCCAAAAAGGAGGTTTGAAAGATGCCTATGTCTCCTCAAATTGGTGTCATCATCTAATCTTCTCCATTGTTAAAATAAGATAATGACATTTTGGTTATTTGAGGAAAAAAATAGTCATTAATATAATAGCATTGATCACCTAAACAGACCTAGATGTCCTATCAAGTTGAATAGTTGTATAGAGTAAAAGATTTTTTTTTTGGGATGTGGGGGTGTTATTCGTATTGATTTATACCATGTAATGTTCTTACATACTTACTCTTTACACCCCCAGCTCTCATTAATGTCTTTATTCCCAGATGTTCTGGATTCTCCGGATAATGGAGCAACCAAAGAACATAGAAAACAAGTCATTCTTCCTGTTGAGAAGAGGATGAAAGTGCAGGCGTTACGATGACTTGTGACCACGCTACAGATTAACACCCCCCCACTAAACACATTAACCATCACTGCTAAAATACTGATGGAATATGGACAAAATTGCTGACTGGTTCGTCTATTGCCTTGAGCCATCTGTGACACCGAGGAGAACAGAAGTAAATATCACACACACTTGGCCAATGATCCACTGGGGTTTTCTCTAAATTATCAGTTATTGGTTATCAGTAGGGTCTCGTTTCACATAGCCAGATGGGCGTTTAGAACCTGCCAAGGTACAGGTTGAAGGAGAATCTGACAATAACGCTGGGAGACCTGCAAATTAAATCGGAAGCATCAATATTCCACCAGATAGCCTCCTGGACTTGGTCAACCTGAAGAAGGTTGGTTGAGAATGGTGCAGTTGATGATCTGCTCAATGAACAGATAATGGTTTCAACTTTTTCAACCACAATAGCTAGTCCAATAAATAGATCCAGAGGCCTCATGCCAGCACATCTCAGTGGTTCATTAAATAGACCTCAATCCATCATATAGTGCTTGACAAATCACAGGAGCCTGGCAGCCATTATCCCTAAAATACCTACTGCTGGCACCTAATTATTGGTTGATTGTTTCACAAAGAATATTATTGAAGAACCATCTCCTGAAATCCTTAAAAATAACTTAACCTGCTCCTAAACTAGCCCTGTGTTTTTTGCTAAGGCTAACTATAAAATAATTCGGGATGTTGGATATATTTTTGGGGAGCATTTCGTTTTGGAAAAAAAACTGTCTTCAAAATGTTCGAACATAGAAAAGACTGGTTATAAAAAATTAGCTGGGTGTTGAATCTATTTGGGGGGCATTTTGTTTTAGACAATTTACATATCTCAATCCATTAGGAGAATCGAGCATTGTGGGAATATAGGTAAATTCAACCCTGGTGGTCCAGTGCACAGACCCCCCTGACGTCCTGCATGATGTAATCTCCTATGTGCAGATCTGAGCATCAAACAGCAATAATGAATGGAAATAATTGGAATTCAAAGGGAAATCAATACACTTGTCTCTGCAAGACACATTACAGCAGCAACTTAATTAAGGAATATGGGAAATGCCTAATTTCCAAAAGGGCTGAGTGCTACTGTTAAGTGCTGATGATGATAAACATGATTGAATTTCCAGTATAAAGTAAATAAGTCTGTATCGTAATGCCAGAGACTTTGTAAGTCATTGTTAGTCAGCTGCTAAATGTAATATAAAATATTTATGCATATGATTCAAGGCATCGTTTTACAGGCAAAATATTCAACTGAAACATCTAAGATTCTAAATGCCATTAATTAAAATGAAATAGATACTTAACTGAGTTAAAATTCAGCAATGCCAGGAAAGCATGGGACAGTAAGAAATGCTTTTTAAAAAAAACAAAAAAACATTGTTTTTAAGTTACTAAGTGGTCTAATGTTCTCAAAATCTTGGATAGACTGCTTTGTGTTCCCAGTAGATACTAGGTGAGGTTAGGGTCTCACCCTATTGACAGTGTGTCTTAACTAAGCCCTGATCAGATCATATAACTCGAACTCTCTAATTTATTTTATGTTCATGCAATTACTGCCGACTTTATTAGCTTAAGAAGTGCAGACAAATATGGCTGACAGTCTTATTCCTACTCATTTCTCAATGACCGTGATGGGAAAACATTTCTTCTTCCAGTGATTGATGCAACAAGTGATTTTTCATTCCACTTTTCTATATGATTATATAATTCCAGGGTTAATTTTTTGGTTGACACCAAAGCCCAATCAGATATTACACATGACAGTTTGATCAATTTCAAACTTTGCCAGTTTTTTTTAATTAACCCAAATTATTCCCATTGTACAAGTAAAATGCACGACTGTTTTACGTAAAGGAAATACCTACAGCATATAGGGTATAGCAGATGTATATTTTAACTTTAAAAATATCAGTTCCAACCAGATTATTTACTGTATGTTGTACGTGTTTTTAATATATGTGACTTATTTTTACTTTAAAACAAATTACAGTTTGCACTATATATAATTTCACCGGGGCTTAATTCAGTTATATGTTTTTTGGGAGAGATAGGCTGAATTGTTGCAATAGCAATACTTCTGTTACACTTTGTTTGCAAATTTTAGGAAAAAAATTAAAATACATATCTGTTTTTTTTCCTTTAATGTACATCACGCAGTGGTAGAATTACACCTTTAATGAACAAGTTGGATTTTTTTTTTTTTTTTGAGATTTCCAATGTCAATTTTGTGTGACAAAGAGAGCATCAGTCACATAACAGAACTCAAGGGGGGGGGGGGGGGGGGGGAGTGAGAAACGCTGGGTAATCTGGAAAGTGCACAGCATTTTCTAAAAACATTAAGTTACTTGGTGGGAAAGTGGGACAAACCCCCCAAATTGGGACTGATCCGTGCAAATTGGGACAGTTGGAATATGTCACTTTTATGACCACTGGCTCCCTCACATTTGCTACCATTTATCTCTAAACACAATTTATCTCTCAAAATAGTGTCTGGCCCCAGATATCCCGAGTGTGTTTATTCGCTGTCAGGGTTTATCCGGCTTTTAATTCCATAGCTCCTCTTCTAGGTTTGTTTTTTGTTTGTTTTTTCAAATATAAGTTTTTATTGAGAAATGTATAAATTTATATAAACACAGGATAAAGGATAGAAAAAGTGAAAAGAAGGAAAAACAAACAATGAAGATGAGATGCATAGATAAATTCAAACATATTAAATGGCAAACGCATATCTTTATTACAGAGCAGCAATACTTTAAAGTAATACAAGCAGTATATGACCCCAATAAAAAAATAAAAAAATACTATAACTGCAAATAAATCCTCCACATTAGGTAATAAAATATGATAAAACTACACAGTACTCACTCTTATGGCTCTATTCTACCTCATGTACCAGTCTGTACTAGTTTGTCTAACTTAGTATGTAGTTCCCTTCTATGCTCTGTACCAAGCGCTACGAGAATTGGTGGCGCTGTACAAATAAATGTTAATGTAATGTAATGTAATAGAAAAAAAACAAACATGTGAAAAAGTGCGCTGTAACCCAACACTCTAATACACACACACAAAAAAAAATCGGGGTTACCCTTAAATATAACGTAATCAGCTCGGTTTAAGTCAGAAGGAAAAAAAAACAAATATAATAATAATATAGTGTAGTAATCTATAACAAAAAAGTGCCAATATTCAAAATAAATGAGAATGCACTCACAGTGTTATCAAGCCAAGTGTCCAAATAAGTCCCAAAAGGTCTCCTCCTTTGCATTTTTTTGTTATAGATTACTACACTATATTATTATTATATTTGTTTTTTTTTCCTTCTGACTTACACCGAGCTGATTACGTTATATTTAAGGGTAACCCCGATTTTATTTTTTGTGTGTGTATTAGAGTGTTGGGTTACAGCGCACTTTTTCACATGTTTGTTTTTGTCTGTTTGTTACCAGGAGTGAGACACTGGTAGATTTTGTTGCTGCTATTGCCACCACAACTAGGCGCAGTGTGTTTTCTTCTTCGTTCTGTACTAATGTAATGTAATTTTCTATAAAATTCAAGAATAGCTCGAGGGGGTCAGCGTTAATTTTGAGGACAAGTCAAATTCGTCTTAGAAAAAGAAACCCCAGGTTCAAATCTTCCCCAATGAAAGTAATGGGGGGCAAAATGATCAAAGTTATATTTGAGACTAAGTCAAATTTAGCACCGGAGTTAGACTTTGTCTCAAAATGAAAGTCGACTTCCGAGAATTCTCGTATTTTAGTGACTAGGCCCATCATGGACATTGTAATTATAAAAACCTGACATGTCTGGGCTTCATTGTAACATGTCTTTGAAACAAACAGATTATTTCACTACTGCATAAAGAAACATAGAAACATAAAATGTGTCGGCAGATAAGAACCTTTCGGCCCATCTTCTCTGCCCATATGATGTAATTACATATACCCAACTCAGAAGACCTTTATGGATGACATATCATTTAAGATTATGTTTACCGATTACCGTTACTCGGTGTAGAATAGATGCTGCAACACCTCGTAAAGAATGAACGACTTTTAGCTCGGTCCGAGTCGACCACATTTTATGGTTGTTCCGCTGGAGGAAGTATATTTTCAAATTTACAACGGGAGTTTAGCAAAGTCAGCGCCTCAATGCAGGGGCCAATCATGCTCTTCCAGCTTTCTCTTAATGGGACTCCCAACTGAGCAAGGAGATCTTGTTGACAGCATACGGGGTGGAGGAGGGACGTTTGGGGAAAGGGATGTGGGAAATATCAGCGCCACAAATCATTTTGTGGGTTTTAAAAGCTGTTTGTGTAGGAGTTGAAGCTATTAGGAAAACACAACATTTAAAGATAAACACCAACAAACAAAAAAAGTAAAAGTCCTTAAATGATTCCATGTCTGGGATGGTTGCTGTTTTTTTGTTTTGTTTCATATTATTGATATTATTATCATTAAGTCCTGATTTATAAAGTAATAAAGTGATAGTTCCAGCTATAGTGTTGGAAGAAATTATTTAAAATAAGTGGCACATCATTAAAAGTAAGGAGAAAGAAACACATCTTTCTTTTCAGTTTTTTCCTAAACTTTTTCTACGTCCTAAACATTGCTGATAACGTAACAGAGTTACTGCGGTTGCTATACCAACAGCCCTGCCCACCTTTCTAAGCCCCTCCTTACTGGATGTTGGTAGAAGACCCGGTGAAATTATTATATTATATCGAAATAAGTCAATTTAACATATATTAGAAACATGTACAACGTGTAAAATGTCCTTAAAAACCTTAAAAATGGTTTGCTGGTCTTTACAAACGAATACGAAATCATAAAAAAGAAATGAGCCAAAAATCTCCTACTTTTGGGTCAAATTTGCAAATCCGAACCTGTTTTTTTTATTTTTCCACTGAGAAGAAAGAAAAAAGTTGACTATTTCTGTAAAATTCTTGTTCCAGATCAGAAAAACATTGATGTGGGCATCTGTCTGTCTCAGGGGCATGAACATGTGTGTAATGTACATGCACTAGAAAAACAGGAGGAACTGGTCTCTTGGAGGGGCAATACTTGCCTACACAGAATTAGTCGTGGAGGGGGAAAAGTGAATTATTTCATTCATAAACCTTAGGGCCGTTAATGTGTAGTAATCAAAGTTACATCATTTAGGCTGAAAGGTCACCATCTTCAGGAAGTTAACTCCCACTACATTTTAACTAAGGGAAATGTTTGTACTCCTCTGTACAAGGGTAGGCTGTGGTCTCACCACTGATAACAGGAAATGCCAATGTCCTGTGACCTTTGCACTGAGAAGGGCAACCTGGTAAAACATTAATGAAAGCAGTGTAATAGTTGATTAGACCCCTGACATCTCATCAACTACAAGGCAGCGATATTTACTGGAACGTTTAGCTCGTTAGAGTTTATAAATTAATGCTGGTATCTAGAGGTGATAGGGTCTAGTGCAATAATGGTTATTGGTTCCTCAAAAGTATATCAATCATGTGCTGGGTTCTAAGCATTACATAGTGTTCCTCTGGACAGAGGGAAGAGTTTTATATGCTTCGTCAGTCCTCCATATGAGAGGCTTAGCTGTGAAACGCAAAGGCGCGTCACCCTCACTGGCTCTGTGCGTTTTTTATTTCTCTGCAGATATGACTTGTGCGTGTGAACACAGGCCTCCACACAAAGCTGGGCAGATAGTGGAAATAAGGGGGCAGCAGACAAGAAGAACTGGGTCACGGGTGAGGTCCTTGTTGTGTTTGTGTATAGGCCGACTGTGGGGGCAGCAGTAGATTGTAAAGTCCACAGCAGAGCCAGCGATACCGCCTTGCACTGCCTGCACAGATATCTGGACTGCCCCCACTAGATCACCAGGGAGCAATATAGTGCAGTGCAAAGGGATATGGGGGGGGGGGTGCAATCTGGCACTGTGGACAGAGTGTTGGGGCAATTTGGCACTGTGGACAGAGATGTGAGAGCATCTGGTTCTGTGGACAGAGATGTGGGAGCATCTGGTTCTGTGGACAGGGATGTTTGGCCCATATGGCACTGTGGGAGGGATGTGGGGTGCACCCTAGAGAGGAAGGGGTGCGACCAAAAAGGGTTAGGGTTGCATAAGTTTAGTGAAGCCTTGGGAAACACCAAACCTATATATAACACTGGCTGGGTTTACAAATATATTGATCTTGAAAAGCTCAAGATAGTTTGTTAATATGTGAGCAGATTCCATTCCATATTATTAATAAATAGGTCTAATCTTGGCAACAATGTTATACATGTACAGTTATATATATGAGAGAGTAATAAACTGAGTCTTTTAGAAGACACAACTCAGCACACTAGCCTATGTTTGATTAATTAAAGAGCACATCATTTAGATAGGATAAGATTAATGCAAGATTACGAACTTGTACAATGAATGGCCACAGACACAATCATTACCTGAATGGCACCGGCTGCAGGATTCCAATGTGCGAAATGTGGAGACACAGGGCCTGGTGCAGGGTAACCACACTCCCCTGGTGTCTTGGGGCCCCAGGTTGGTGTGGCCACATTCCAAGGGCCTGTGATAGCAGCTGCTGTTTCCAGTTACAGGCGAGGTGGGAAAATGAAGAAACCCTGCAGACATCCTGGGGCAGGCATAGGACACAACCTTCATACGATAGAGGGATGTCTGCAGGCTGGGACAGATAAACCACAAGCACAAACAGAGAAGAAACAAGATGAACAATATGCAGGGCTACAGGACAAATTTCGGAGTAACGCATACATGAGGAGGTCAAATCATAAAATATAACTACAGAACTAAGGAGACATACAGTTATACATATATAAAACAGGACAACATACAGAGGGCAGGGCAAGGGATAAGGATCACAAGGAACGGAGTGAGGAGCCGATAGCTAAGCTGCACATGAAAGGGAAAGAGAAAGAGGATAAGGGAACATACAAACAAACAAACATCCCGAAACTGACCTAACAATCTGATATGAAATGCTGAGGGTTTGGTTCACTTATGGCCATAAAATGTAAGCTTGCCAAGCAGCATCACGTTACCTCACAATCATTCAAATCCCTAACTCTACAACTGAATTAAAAACTAGTAAATTAATAACAAAATCTAAAGACCTACACTACACAGACAAAGGACAAATAATCCTGAATACTGCACAGACAGACAGCTTGAAAGAAACAAATTGGTGTGGTTGCATTTAAATAGAGAAATTGAGCAACAAAGTAAGAAGAGACAAAAAAAAACAGGAATGGAACAATAGAACAACAAACAGCAGGAAAACCAGAAATGGTCTCACAGCATGAGAATAAAGCAACAGAAGCATAAAGCATAGAAACCGTTTAAGAGGGACCTAAAACAGGGCAGAACTAAGCAGGACTCTAAGACAGGGTTGGACTTTTACAGGGCTTTAGGATACAGGGCTGCACAAAGACAGGGCTGAACTATTACAAACAGACTCATTACAGGGCTTCAGGATACAGGTGCATGGCTACAAGAAATAGGGCAGCATCTAGACTGGAGCCAGAATGACCAGGTACCACTCTGGGCTGGTGCAACTCTGGGGCCAACTGGACAGGTGCCGCACTGGGGCCAAGCAAGGGAAGGCTGCCATTCTGTGGCCGAGCAAGGGAAGGACGCCATTCTGTGGCTTGACTAGGAATTGCCACCATGTGGCCGAACTAGGGAAGTGCTTGGAAAAGAGATACAAAGCAAAGCAGGAACAAGCATAAGCAAAAAGCAAAAGCAATGCAATAAGGATAGAAAAATAATTGTATACAACCTGGGTGAGTCTGAACACGGGTTGGGGCCTGATAATCAGCCTCCCTGGCACAGCACAGTCAGGTAAACTTATGAGTCAGTAGTGGTTTATGTAGCAAGTTAAACAAACTATTTCACTATATCTATTTTAATCTTTATTGAAACACAGCAAGGATAAGCCATGGTTTATGTTCACCTGAAATCTAGGAATGAAACTCATAAAAAAGGTTTTGGTTGTAGTAGGTAGTGTGTAGATAGTAGGTGAGATTAGGGTCTCACCCTATTGGGAATGTGACGTGACATGCTTGGTGAACTTTATTATGCTTTGCTCAAATTATGTAGCCATTCATTTCTATTATTTCTAGTTGCCAGCTTTGAAAGAATTATAAAAGCCATTTTTCTTGTGTCCAATGTGCAGCGATTTATGTAATTCATACCTGTTTAATAATCGTCATATCACAAATTGAAGCCTCGCCAGGGACAGACATATGGGGCAGTACGAGTGATGGAGGGGAGATCCTGGGCCATAGGGTCCCATATGGTGAACATACAAAGAATAGACCCAGAGTTCTCAGAAGAATCCATTACCTTTACATTAAGTGAGAGCTAAGAGTTAATATGTTAAACGTTTGTATTTGAACATTTATCTCACTTAGCCTGGAAATTGTTGAGATAGCAGAAAACTAACCATGGAGAACAACCACAACATCCTGGCGTTAGCCATTAATTCTCTTCCTACATTCGTTTTAGATGTAAATAGATGGTTGGATTTCAAACAAAATGTTGTCGGCAGTTTGGGGGAGTTATTCGCAGCTTTGGGGGCGCTATTCAAATGCCTGCCATCTCTTGTAAAATGCGTCGTTTCTTCCTGTGTTATTAAGCAGTTATTGCATCGGAGCCAACCAGAAGCTGTCTTTATTCATGAAAAAGATAAGTGCAGGCTTGAGAAGGGAACTTTAAACTTAAGGCCCAAGTAGCCGAGTTCCAAACATTCTCCCATTCACCTGCATTAGAGAATTTGTCCAACTCGGTTCCTTTTGGGTTAAGTTTGAAATTCTTTCCTTAATTCTCTGCAATTATCTCTTTCATGAATACAACCGATTGTATTAAAACATAACAATGTAGTTTAAATCATCCTACGGCTTGATCTTTTTTTCAATCTCTTCACCGTGATTTTATTTAACTAAACTTGAACATTTGATACAAACCTGCACTTCCTGTCTTTTTTCCTTGTGCACAGAGGATATTCTGCATCGTTCCCCTCACCACAGGCAAAAGTATGATCGAAACTAATCAACTCCACTCAGATCCCAAATGATGACTGGTTACCCGGGGAGAGGCCACATGAACCCGACATATTCCTATTAGGTCCCATGTTCACTTGAGTTTCAGTGTTCACTAAAGGATCTACTCAGTATAGAGGTAATTGCAGGCAATTGAGAAGAGAATTTCGAAATTAAGGTCCAAGAAGCCAAGTGGGAAATCTTCTCCCATTCAGCTGCATTTGAGAATTTGACTAACTCATTGGCCTAAAGTGTGAAATTCCCGTCTCGTTTCCCTGAGGGTCTAGGACACTTCTTCGCCGCATCTTCATCGCTGACAGTTCAGCGCGGCAGTAAGAACGCTGAACTGTCAGCAATGAAGAATAACGCGGCCGTTTCATCGCGGCCGCGGCTGAACTGTCAGCTCTTACAAATGTACAAGTAAAAAGAAAATAACCCCCCTAATAAATGATTCCCAAACCCCAATACTAAAAATAACCCCAATACTAAAATTAACCTCCTAAACCCTAATACTAACCCTAATACTAACACCCCCTAAAAATTAACCCCCTAAACCCTAATACTAACACCCGAACCCTAATACTAACCCTCTAAACCCTAATACTAACCCCCTAAACCCTAATACTAACCCTAATACTAACACCGCCTAAAAGTTAACCCCCTAAACCCTAATACTAACACCCTAAACCCTAATTCTAATCACCCTTACTAAAATAAACTATAATAGCTAAAATACTGAAATAAACTTACCTTTAGCGATGAAGTGTCCAGCGATGAAATCTCCAGCGACGGTCTGTCTTGCGGTGCAGAGTCGGCGGTGAAGCGGCTGCGCGGAAGCAGCCGCGATGAAGTGTCCCATCCCCTTCCCTGATATTCTCTCTTTAATGAATAAGCCTTTTAAAGTCAAATATTTTTTTGCAGATGTTTAGTGACGAGTAACTTTAAAAATTGTATGCCTTATTTGTCGTAAGATACATTGATTTGAAGGGTCTGGCCCTTCCAATGATCCACTAAGCTTAATATTTATAGTTACAGTTTGCACATTGGTTAGTGTTACCATATTTACAGGCAGGCAATAGGTCTATAGTTATTGGTTCAATCCTGCCACCTAGCGGCAAACACATGCAATACTTAGCAACACAAAAAATATTGGATGAGGTAGGATACAGTCCATATCTCATGTCATGCAGGCCATCCTTGTGATATATATTAGAGCCGGATGGGGTGTCCAATATTTGTGCATGTGGAAAAATGTACAATTACAAGCCCATTTTGCTATATTTACCATTTTTCCCCATTTCTTTTTTTTTTTCTGAGATTCAATTCTTAATTCATCAGAAATTCAAGTATCGGTGCAGATCAAATTAACTTCTTAGTTATTCTTCCTTGACTGTGTTGTAGCATGTAGGTATATCACCCTCTGCTTGACCCACATGTCAATTTAAAAGAGAGTGAGGTTGATTCCACACTAATGTCTATTTAAAGCACTTTTTTTTTTTTAAATAGAGAAACTGAAAATTGCTGCGTGAGAAACCAGTCTGCCTCCTGTGTAATCCATGTTATCTCACTGAATTAAGAGGTGAAACTATTTTTATATTATATTATTTTAACGTAAAAAAGAGCATTTCCCATTTATTTGGTTTAGACAAGTACAGCTAGATGGGAGACCCTTTTACTATATAAAAGATTTAGGACTAAGATATTTTGTAATGTGGACAGTAATGGGTGTTAATAATAATTACCCACAGTTTTAGTTATTATCAGTAATTCACCGAGGATAACTAGTTCAAACACTTATTACTCGAGGTGCTTTCTTTATTGATCCAGCTCACAGATCTCTTTGATTATTAGAAACCTGTTCTTTGCTGCTTGAGATTAGGATTCCAGACACAGGGGTGATAAGGTATACCTAGCCAGACATGGTAAAGATAAGAAGCATAAAGGGTTATTGTTCTGGGCTTTTATTAAAGAATAACCCTATCCCAAGCTTAAAATAGAAATGAACCATGATACACCAGCAGCCCCTACACGATTGAGGACTTTGTAGTTTATTCATTCATGTATACAGGAGGCATTATATGGTAAAAATAGTGATTACCAGTACAGTCTCTTTAATGTTATAGTAAGGAAAATAGTATCACCTAAACATTGCTTTTATAGTGCATGAAGAGAATAAAACATTTTTTTTAAATGTGTCTGGTGTGCCTCCAGCTTATGACATCACCTGTGGCACGGTTTGCAAATTATACATTTCCCATTTGAAAAGCAGTTAATTTGCATACTGTGCCACAGGTGATGTCATAAGCAGAAGACTGCCACAGACACATTTAAAACACATTTTTCTCCTAATTTAGACATTTGTTTGCAGTTTTGCTAATATAATAAATAGATCATTTTCAAGCTTTTCTTATTCTCTACATTCACAGGAAAAACATTGTTTAGGTTATAAAGCCCCTTTAAGGTCTGACAATAGACTAGTCCAGCAAAAACAGAAAAAAAAAAAAAAAAAACACAAATTAAAGCTGATATTTTAACAAAAATGCATTGATCAATTTTTTTATATATACATATATATATATATGTATGTCATGCAATACAGACAATAAACTAGCCTTTTGCAGAGTTTCTCCAGGGGGTCCTGATAAAGGGAACCTCTAGCATGTTTTAGGAGCCAATCAGATGCCTCCAGTAAAGATGCATTGCTATGCATAGCAATACTGTGTTAACTTTTTCATTCATTTCAATTTGCAGCTCCTAAAGCATAGAACAAAATAGAGTGCAGGAAGCATAGGATAGATATCGAAAGGAATTGAGTGCAGGAAACACAGAGCAGATATAGAAAGGAATAGAGTGCAGGAAACAGAACAGATATAGAAAGGAATAGAGTGCAGGAAACACAGATCAGATATAGAAAGGAATAGAGTGCAGGAAACACAGATCAGATATAGAAAGGAATAGAGTGCAGGAAACACAGATCAGATATAGAAAGGAATAGAGTGCAGGAAACAGAACAGATATAGAAAGGAATAGAGTGCAGGAAACACAGATCAGATATAGAAAGGAATAGAGTGCAGGAAACACAGATCAGATATAGAAAGGAATAGAGTGCAGGAAACACAGATCAGATATAGAAAGGAATAGAGTGCAGGAAGCATAGGGCAGATATAGAAAGGAATAGAGTGCAGGAAACACAGAGCAGATATAGAAAGGAATAGAGTGCAGGAAACACAGATCAGATAGAAAGGAATAGAGTGCAGGAAACACAGAGCAGATATAGAAAGGAATAGAGTGCAGGAAACACAGATCAGATAGAAAGGAATAGAGTGCAGGAAACACAGAACAGATATAGAAAGGAATAGAGTGCAGGAAACACAGAACAGATATAGAAAGGAATAGAGTGCAGGAAACACAGATCAGATAGAAAGGAATAGAGTGCAGGAAACACAGATCAGATATAGAAAGGAATAGAGTGCAGGAAACACAGATCAGATATAGAAAGGAATAGAGTGCAGGAAACACAGATCAGATATAGAAAGGAATAGAGTGCAGGAAACACAGATCAGATATAGAAAGGAATAGAGTGCAGGAAACACAGATCAGATATAGAAAGGAATAGAGTGCAGGAAACACAGATCAGATATTGAAAGGAATAGAGTGCAGGAAACAGAACAGATATAGAAAGGAATAGAGTGAAATACCAGAGAAATTAAACATAAAGCAGCTAAATACTTTTTATAAAAGTATATAAGAAATGTACAGTGCTAAAAATAAAATCACCACCGTGAAAAGATAATTTATATAAATGTTTTAAATGTCAACACAAGTAACTGGGCAATTTGAAGTGAAAAAAAAATGTCTCAGAAAGATACCAATATTTAAGCCTGAATTGAATCGTCACTGGTAATAAATGTAATACCGTAACTACAGAGAAAACACTAAATAATGTCAGAAATGGACAGGATTTCCAAAACCAATTTCTGACATTACATTTCTAAAAGGTAGATTGATAATCCACATTACCCCTACCCCTGACCTTTCACTGTCACACAGTTGGGATTTTGGATTAATATTTCACTGCCTAATTGAACAATTATGTGATCAAATATTTTGCTGCATAATAGCAGCTCTGTCTCCAGCCTTTGACTCAGGTTATCTCATGGCACCTGTGTAAAAGTACTGGTGGAAATCTGGAACCTATAATGGATCCATCTGTCTCTGTATCATGCAATCCACCTGATGATGAACAGTGTGCGTCTGTCTGAAAGCAGGAACACATGACAAGTCAGGTCTCTGTAGACACATTAATCACTGAAGGCCTTCATTCCTCTACATCATACAAGGCAGCTAGTGGATTAGCTCCAGGCCAAGATATCTTTTCCCCCCACTTACTGTAATGCTAGCTCGCTTCAGAAGAAAAACTCACCAGCAACAAATGTCAAACTATTTTTGCACCGACCCATGCTACAAGATAAAGCCCGCAAGGGCTTAATTAAATTATCTGGTACAGATAGTCCAGCACGAGATTCTTCCGTTTGCAGTATTTCTAGCTAGGCCATATTCCCTACTATAACTTTCCTGGAGATTCACTTTACTTGGAGTATGATGGGAGACCAGCGGGCTTAGTGATACCCCGACTTACTTCGACCCCTAACTCTTAGAGAACACTTTGTGGGCGTGGAATGTGGAGAATATGGGTGGGGCATATACAATGTTACTGATCTTTACTGATTTTGCCTTGTCCCACTAATTTTTTTACATTTGCCCAAACCCTTAGTCATTTATATATAACTCAAAAATAATAAATCTTTGATCCATGTTTTATTATTTCTGATTCTCTGTTTAGTTTTTCATAGTATTTTCCCCTCTAAAGCAATTTTAATTTTGGGGTATTATACACTTGAGCCGGGATCACCGTGCTCCTCTACTGACTTCCTACTCCAGTGACCGTAACAATGTGGATCACAAGTATTGTTCATGAACCATGGTGAATGAATACGGCTGCTACATCCCATTCTAAGCCCCACCCCCCGGATTCCTGCCCCACCCCTGGAGCAAGCCTTCACCTTTCATCCATTCCCTCATCTACACCTTCAGGGTTATTTTTTTTGTATCATATTTAGTTTTATACTCATAGAAAACCGTAACCTGAACAAAACAGACCGTTTCAGTACTTTCCAGAGCAACCTTGATCAACGAAAGCATCCATGACAAACAAACTCTATGGCGTAACTTTTTCTGACTTCGTCATTTTAGACAGAAAAAAATAAAAGATAAACTAGCGTAAAATTGAAATGGGCCCTGAAAACACGGGGATTTTGGTGTTCTGCGCAGCCAGCCCAGAGTAATACAGATGATTAAACATGGCACGTAATTAAAGCTGATCCTGCTCGCCTGCTCTTCTGCACGTATAGCAGAGCTGGCTGTATTGTACCTTTGCTCGTATAAACACCTCTAACCTTGAAAAGAAGCTTATCAACACGTGGTTTGTGCTGGAGCCTGGAGACATGGAAAATATTCAGTAATAATTAACAGTCTCACACAGTTTAACACCGTGCACTGTACAAGGCGTTTAAAAAATATATATATCTCCGGTTTTCGATTTAATTTTAAAGAAAGCTCATCAGCATTGTGCTGAACAGTAAGAAGACGAGAGCGTAAAATTGTAATCGGACTCACTGATTATACACAGTCTATCAAACATCGCTCTTGATAACAAGCCAAGATTGATTTCATAGCACAAAGCGATACAAACAAACCATGAGGTTACGTGTTCACCGTCTGTGTTTACTTTACACACAATAAAGGCCTTTTATGGTAGTATATCCCTGCAATAGTTTACACATGTATGATGCCTACATTCTGTTTGGCCCGTGTCTTGGCTTCTTCGATGCTGGTGGGGCAATGATTAAAAAGTTCACACTAAGGTAAAAAGAAAATTTCCATTGTTTTATGACTTGCACTCAAAGCAATGAGATATTTACCTTAACTCCACCCACTATCTGCATCTGAAGAGTTCCATGGATACAGCTGTACACCAGGTTATGGACACATGCTCCACACAGGCCCCTGTGTGATATATGCGCACATTGCTGTGTAGTTACCATTTGGTACACTTCGATTGTGAATTAGTGTAACATATTAAGAATACATATATTCAAATATTAATAAAGGTATACATGATTATAATTAGTATATATTCATTTAAAAAGTAGATCATTTTCACGTATAAGTTATCATTATAATATATATATACAAAATTCTTCTTTATTTTTCCGTTTTTGTCCCCTCCCCCTCACCCACCAGATCTGTTATTGGGGCTGTCTGCCAAAATTAAACATATTCAAAAAACATTTTTTAAAGTATAAATTAAAGATCTGCTTAAATGCATTGTTATATTTGTGATTTTATGGGAACATAAAAGTTTCTATTCAACAAACAGTTTAACATAAATTAACATTAGAAGATATTTTGAAGTAGTTCTGACATTATATTCCTCGCAAGATTTCATTTTTAAAATGATTGATTAGAGGCCATCGACCATAAGTGGGTCATAGGTATCTCTCTATGATGTACTTCCTCTTAGGACAGGAAGTGGAGCCTAACAATGGATGTGACCTGGCAAAAGATGGTATTGAACCACTCGAATTAAATAAGTCCGTGATCAGGTCTTCAAAAATGCATAGGGCCCACTTGTGATTCTATATATAATTTTTATGTGTGCCAAGCAATATTCTATGTGTGCAATTGTGATTATGTCTTTGACAACTGTTTTTATACATTATTAAATTATATTATATTCTATAAACTGCTGTGATCCAGCATCTCCCTTTTAGCGCACATATCGGAAATACGCCTTCAACTGTACCCTTCTTGTCTCTAGAAAGGGGCCAGGAAACCCCTCACTGGTATTGGAGAAGCTTCAAAACGCCCTTTGTTTTCTCTCCTTTCCATACATACTGCACTTTATTCTAAACCTCTTGGCTTCTTCTTTCTGTATATACCCAGTGGTGCTGGTCTGTATCCATATTTAGACCTTAAACCCCCCCGTCTTGAGAAGAGAGCAACAATACTACCTATCTCTCAATACCTTCCATCCTTAATGGATGTCAAAGAATTTGTCGGCCCCCATGAAATTAATTTCCTTGTAAAACTACACAAGAAGTGTCAATAGTTTTAAACAAAAAGTATATATTAGAAACAGACAATACGCTTGGTGGAACTGTTCCTTCATCAAGCTGAAAACAAAATATCATCTTCGGAACGAGAACCACATGTATCAGTAGCCCGAGCAATCGTTCTCTCCGTGGCAGTTAATGTTTTGAAAAAGGTGGAAATTACGGTGATCTGGAGTTTCTTAGAGAAAGAGAAAAAATAGTTCTCCTTCAAGATTCAAGTCAAGCGACAATGAAAGTCATTGTGTGATGCTGATTCCCGTCTGGCACGGTAAACAGAGCTGTGAATAAGTACAGGCCTCGATAGTACGCGGTCAGGAGCATCTTAATCAACGACGGAGCCGAGGAATTCAATGAATGCCGAACAATGCAGTATAAACACTGAGACCTAACTCGTTAATGCTTTTCATTAGCCGGGAGTAGAAAGAAGATTTATAAACACTAACTTTTTAACTGAACCTCTTACGCATGAAATCAAGAAGGCAGTAAGAAGGGGATGCCAAGGGGAACAACCAAGAAGGGATAGAGCCCAGATCTATCCAAACTCTTAGAACAAACAATATGCTCTTTTTTTACCCATGAAGTTCTCTTTCATTTTTTGGTTTTATTATTTAGTAAATAAGAGTTCAGACCACCCAGGGATTTTTTTGGGGGGGAGGATGTGACACATGCCGATTTATACTCACCGGAGTATTAAATTGGATTATTAAATGTGTAGAAAAAAAATGTATTCATGAAAAATGACTTTATCTAAATTTGTTTAGAGGGCTGCTGCATAATCCACACTGGGTGTTTTCATCTTTGTTGTGCAGTTCTGTTTCTATTCCTTTCTATATCTAATATTTAATATTGGCCAGCCCATTTGCAGCAGGGATGAGCATGGAGATCTCCTGACATGATTGTCTACTTTATTGCATTCCCACCAGGGTTCCACATTTTAAATGACACCTCCAACAATTTATGGAAGATCCTGGCTACATTTTAGATATTCTAGTTGGAACTAAGTACCATCTATGTAAGGTTTTAGATTGCAATTCCACCAGGTTTAGACAATGTACCAATTTATTACATTTTGAAATAACTTCTATCAAGTCTTTAGATCAATTGTGTATCCATTTTTTAAAGCTCTGCTCAAATCCCCCTGTCCCATCTTTGCACCTTTAATTTAAGACTATATCCTCTAGTTATGACAGTTTTTCTTCCTTTAAATACACTCTCCTCCTTTACTGTGTTGATTCCCTTTATGCATTTGCATTTTGTATGATATCCCCCCTGTTACTCCCCCCCCCCCATCCCCCCCCCCCCCCCCCCCCAAGATATACATGTTAAGATGCTTTAACCTTTCCTGGTAAGTTTTATCCTTTAATCCATGAACCAGTTTAGTAGCCCTCCTCTGAACCCGCTCAAGAGTATTATATCCTTCTGCGTACTATAGTAAGGTAAAGTTCACTCAGCATACAGTGCTTTACAGACAAGATGTTTTAACTTTGGTGATTTATAATTTGCTTTATAACTCTCTCTTCACTCTACATCACCAGTATTTGCTCAACAACTACCTTTTGCCCAAAACTCACATACAATCCCTACAAAATTTTTTTTTTTTTTTAATCTAGATAAGGTGGTAACAGAAGGTTTATAAATATATTCAAGATATTACTTTCCAATCTCCAATGCTTTGCCAGTCTTGCATTGGCTTTTAATGATAATGATCACTCTTTGCCAAGAGTTGGCATGTTCCCTGTTGTTGATTCTACACAGTTTCATTTTTTGGGGATGGGAGAGGTGAATAATACCATGCACATGAGATCATTTGTTGGCTATACCAGTTTGTGTTTGAAAGAATTAAACTCCACTCTTAACTCACTGTTCACTGGAAGGTAGTGAATGATGAAAGGTTTAACAGCCTTCTATATGATTAAAGTATTATTATATACATATCAGCTAAACACAGCAAATGATTATTTCTATGTTACTAATTTCAGTTTATAGTTTACCAATAAAGAGAAATAACAGCAAAGTAATAAAATGTGTACAATAAAAAGCAACAACTAACTAATCATGTGCAAAACAAATATATCACTGTGCAAAAGTATAAAAAATAAAATACAATGACCTGGTTTCATATGGAGAATATCTACTTAAATCAAATTTCAGCTCAGTATGATATTATATCCCATTTAAGAAGATACAACCACCTTATTAAACCGGGTCATTATATTTTATCTGGTTGTTTTTAATACTTTTGCACACTGAGTGCACTTTTATATACTTTGAGGTATTGTACTATTCATAGACATGTAGAACGCGTGGGCAGAAACACATTTCGGCCCCTCTAGGCTACCTATATATCTACCTGCTGCAAAATCTTCAGCCCTCATTTGAATATTGGCCTTATCTTGTATCTAGGATAGCCTTATACCTATCCCATGCATGCTTAAACTCCTTCACTGTATTAACCTCTACCACTTCTACTAGAAGACTATTCCATACATCCACTACCCTCTCAGTAATGTAATACTTTCATTAGTCCCTGACCTTATCTTATATCTAGGATAGCCTTATACCTATCCCACGCGTGCTTAAACTCCTTCACTGTATTAACCTCTACCACTTCTACTGGAAGACTATTCCATACATCCACTACCCTCTCAGTAATGTAATACTTTCATTAGTCCCTGACCTTATCTTATATCTAGGATAGCCTTATACCTATCCCATGCATGCTTAAACTCCTTCACTGTATTAACCTCTACCACTTCTACTGGAAGACTATTCCATGCATCCACTACCCTCTCAGTAAAGTAATACTTTCATTAGTCCCTGGCCTTATCTTATATCTAGGATAACCTTATACCTATCCCATGCATGCTTAAACTCCTTCACTGTATTAACCTCTACCACTTCTACTGGAAGACTATTCCATACATCCACTACCCTCTCAGTAATGTAATACTTCCATTAGTCCCTGGCCTTATCTTGTATCTAGGATAGCCTTATACCTATCCCATGCATGCTTAAACTCCTTCACTGTATTAACCTCTACCACTTCTACTGGAAGACTATTCCATACATCCACTACCCTCTCAGTAATGTAATACTTTCATTAGTCCCTGACCTTATCTTATATCTAGGATAGCCTTATACCTATCCCATGCATGCTTAAACTCCTTCACTGTATTAACCTCTACCACTTCTACTGGAAGACTATTCCATGCATCCACTACCCTCTCAGTAAAGTAATACTTTCATTAGTCCCTGGCCTTATCTTATATCTAGGATAACCTTATACCTATCCCATGCATGCTTAAACTCCTTCACTGTATTAACCTCTACCACTTCTACTGGAAGACTATTCCATACATCCACTACCCTCTCAGTAATGTAATACTTTCATTAGTCCCTGACCTTATCTTATATCTAGGATAGCCTTATACCTATCCCATGCATGCTTAAACTCCTTCACTGTATTAACCTCTACCACTTCTACTGGAAGACTATTCCATGCATCCACTACCCTCTCAGTAAAGTAATACTTTCATTAGTCCCTGGCCTTATCTTATATCTAGGATAACCTTATACCTATCCCATGCATGCTTAAACTCCTTCACTGTATTAACCTCTACCACTTCTACTGGAAGGCTATTCCATGCATCCACTACCCTCTCAGTAATGTAATACTTTCATTAGTCCCTGGCCTTATCTTATATCTAGGATAGCCTTATACCTATCCCATGCATGCTTAAACTCCTTCACTGTATTAACCTCTACCACTTCTACTGGAAGACTATCCCATGCATCCACTACCCTCTCAGTAATGTAATACTTTTATTAGTCCCTGGCCTTATCTTATATCTAGGATAGCCTTATACCTATTCCGTGCATGCTTAAACTCCTTCACTGTATTAACCTCTACCACTTCTACTGGAAGACTATTCCATACATCCACTACCCTCTCAGTAATGTAATACTATCATTAGTCCCTGACCTTATCTTATATCTAGGATAGCCTTTTACCTATCCCATGCATGCTTAAACTCCTTCACTGTATTAACCTCTACCACTTCTACTGGAAGACTATTCCATGCACCCACTACCCTCTCAGTAATGTAATACTTTTATTAGTCCCTGACCTTATCTTATATCTAGGATAGCATTATACCTATCCCATGCATGCTTAAACTCCTTCACTGTATTAACCTCTACCACCTCTACTGGAACACTATTCCATGCACCCACTACCCTCTCAGTAATGTAATACTTTTATTAGTCCCTGGCCTTATCTTATATCTAGGATAGCCTTATACCTTTCCCATGCATGCTTAAACTCCTTCACTGTATTAACCTCTACCACTTCTACTGGAAGACTATTCCATACATCCACTACCCTCTCAGTAATGTAATACTATCATTAGTCCCTGACCTTATCTTATATCTAGGATAGCCTTTTACCTATCCCATGCATGCTTAAACTCCTTCACTGTATTAACCTCTACCACTTCTACTGGAAGACTATTCCATACATCCACTACCCTCTCAGTAATGTAATACTTTCATTAGTCCCTGGCCTTATCTTATATCTAGGATAGCCTTATACCTATCCCACGCATGCTTAAACTCCTTCACTGTATTAACCTCTACCACTTCTACTGGAAGACTATTCCATGCATCCACTACCCTCTCAGTAATGTAATACTTTCATTAGTCCCTGACCTTATCTTATATCTAGGATAGCCTTATACCTATCCCACGCATGCTTAAACTCCTTCACTGTATTAACCTCTACCACTTCTACTGGAAGACTATTCCATACATCCACTACCCTCTCAGTAATGTAATACTTTCATTAGTCCCTGACCTTATCTTATATCTAGGATAGCCTTATACCTATC
Organism: Pelodytes ibericus; assembly: GCA_036172795.1. Lineage (NCBI taxonomy): Eukaryota > Metazoa > Chordata > Amphibia > Anura > Pelodytidae > Pelodytes > Pelodytes ibericus. Next base: position 5,193,727 of record CM069866.1, read on the forward strand.
CCACGCATGCTTAAACTCCTTCACTGTATTAACCTCTACCACTTCTACTGGAAGACTATTCCATACATCCACTACCCTCTCAGTAATGTAATAATTTCATTAGTCCCTGGCCGTATCTTATATCTAGGATAGCCTTATACCTATCCCATGCATGCTTAAACTCCTTCACTGTATTAACCTCTACCACTTCTACTGGAAGACTATTCCATACATCCACTACCCTCTCAGTAATGTAATACTGTCATTAGTCCCTGGCCTTATCTTATATCTAGGATAGCCTTATACCTATCCCACGCATGCTGAAACTCCTTCACTGTATTAACCTCTATCACTTCTACTGGAAGGCTATTCCATACATCCACTACCCTCTCAGTAAAGCAATACTTTCATTAGTCCCTGACCTTATCTTATATCTAGGATAGCCTTATACCTATCCCATGCATGCTTACACTCCTTCACTGTATTAACCTCTACTGCTTCTGCTGAAAGACTACATCCTGCATCCACTACTCTTTCTGTAAAAGGGACTCTCTGGCAGCTATTTGTTAACAGTGAACTGACAAGCGAATTGCAAACCTAAGGCATTAAGTTAGAAAGACAAGCATGTTAGAGAATTTTCTCCAATCTGGTCAGCTATTAATGCCTTTTGTTTGCAGTTCACTTGGCAGTTCACTTCCAGTGACTTGCTCTCAAACAAGTCATTACACTTTCATATATGCCGGATGTCTAAAATAACCCAAACTGTCCTACCCATCCAGTCACTGCTACAGGAGAGACATTGACTACCTTCTGAATGAGGATGGGGCACATGGTCTAAACACAATGACCCAGTTCATCTGCACTGATCCTCTGGCAATGAAAACAAAGACAACAACAGAGAACCAGAGCAGCAAACACTGAAAGTCATTCCCAAGGATTTGTATAAAAAAAAACCTGTCCAAAATACAGGTTAAACACTACCAGGTGAATCAAGGTTAGTTTGATGACTGAAGAGTCTTTAAAAGGGTTAGTAATGTGGTAAAAAAAAACAAATTGTAATTATTTTATCTTAATAAAGGTATAAACATTAAATCTTGGGAAAGGGAGAATATAAATAGATGCTGAAGTTATTTACAGCTGCTATTTTCTCGGGAGATAAAGGTTTATGTTTTCGGACAAATTAAAATGATACAACCATTATACAATTTTCAGTAGCACTATTTTATTAAAACAAGTAGGACAATGACAATTTCATCTATACAAGGGTTAAATATCCGTCAATATCTATTTCCTCTTTCTTGTGAAAACACAAGAACCGTAAAGAGCTGGTGGGTATCCCTGGCTGAATGTAATGTTAATGGGTCTAGACATTCTCAGTTATATGAGGTATTTACTTGCAAGAGTCTGGTGCCATCTAGTGTTAAAAATGACTATTTCTGGCTTTAACACAAGACTTCAGAAACTAAGAACTGGATTCATGAAAGAGGCAATTGCAGGCAATTGAGAAGGGAATTTTGAACTTAAAGGGACTATCTGGTACCCAAAATGCATCTTCCGAATACTAATGCATATTAATGCTATTTAAAAGTACTTTAAAATGCATGTTTTACATTTTGCATTGCTTAAAATATAAAATACTTACAGCTAGATGAAATTGTAGAATTACTGGAGTTTGCAAGAAACCAGGACTGCCCACACTAGCTAAGTAAAAGTAAATTTCCTCATGACTTTTTTCTGCAGGAAACAATAAGAATCATTTCCTGTCTCTCTAGTGATGTCATCAGACAATGTTTTGCACTCGTAAGAGATCCTACTGTGTACAAGAGCAGGGTCACTCAGAGTCCAAACAATGGATTATATTCCAGTAGCACAGGAAATGACTAAATGAAATAATACTTTATATCCTCAGTGTCAATATAATCAGTGCTGCCTCACCTGCAGTAATCTTTTCTGGAACTGTGAGAGTTTTTGTTTTCCTAGATTATAAATCTGTGGGCTGATTACTGGATTCCTGAAGAGTTGGATGTCGCTACTTTACAGAATCCGTTAAATATTAGTGGGAAATTTTGTCTCTCAGTAGTTTTAACGAAGTTCCCAGTTTCCATGGGTTATAGGATCAATTTAGCATGCCTAATGCTGCAAGGCTTCATGCAGAAAGTGAATCATACGAGAACAAAGACTATTGCTGCTGACCTAATTTGCATATTGTTACCGAGAATCCTTCCCGGTCTGCAGAAGTGACCAAATGTTGAATGATTCAAAATCTGTTCTTTGTATTTGTCATCCAATGATGGGGAGGGTGCTGCCACCTAGTGGGATGATATGGCACTTTCCTGTGTTTTCTTTGGTATGATCTGTATATAGGGATCCATTTCTCCAGTATATCAATTCTAGATCATTGCCAATATGCCGCTGATATAGCTGCCTGAGGTTACTGGAACAGATGGCTTATCTCTGCTTTCTCAGTAGATATCAGTTGCTTTCATGTTATTTTTTGGGGTGTATATACAGTTTCATGTGCCGTGTGTTTATCTGACATTGGCATGGTACGTTTCATGTGAGATGTACTTTATTTAAGATTATATGTTTATATAGCTTGAACTAAACTAACAAAGCTATTTTGGTATTTTAAATAATATATCAAATATACATTTAATACACAATTTCCCCGTGATCTATGCCTTGGCTTTGTGGTAACAGGATCCATAGTGAAATGCTCGTTTAGAGATGAAAGATATATATTATAGCATTGGCTGAGCACAGGGGGGGCATCTTATGGCCCAGAGTTTCCCATGGTGCAATGTGCCGACATGTCCATTATCATCAGAGATAACCCTAACCCCAATACTAACTCCTAATACTAACCTCTCAAACACTAATACTAACTCCTAATACTAACCCCCCGAACCCCAATACTAACTCCTAATACTAACCCCTCAAACACTAATACTAACTCCTAATACTAACCCCCTGGACCCCAATACTAATTCCTAATACTAACCTCTCAAACACTAATACTAACTCCTAATACTAACCCCCCGAACCCCAATACTAACTCCTAATACTAACCCCTCAAACACTAATACTAACTCCTAATACTAACCCCCTGGACCCCAATACTAATTCCTAATACTAACCTCTCAAACACTAATACTAACTCCTAATACTAACCCCCCGAACCCCAATACTAACTCCTAATACTAACCCCTCAAACACTAATACTAACTACTAATACTAACCCCTCAAACCCTAATACTAACCCATCAAACCCTAATACTAACCCCAATACTAACTCCTAATACTAACCCCTCAAACACTAATACTAACTACTAATACTAACCCCTCAAACCCTAATACTAACCCCTCAAACCCTAATACTAACCCCAATACTAACTCCTAATACTAACCCCCTCAAACCCTAATACTAACTCCTAATACTAACCCCTCAAAACCTAATACTAACCCCTCAAACCCTAATACTAAATCCTAATACTAACCGCCCAAACCATAATACTAACTCCTAATACTAACCCACTGGACCCCAATACTAACTCCTAATAGTAACCCCCCAAACACCAATACTAACTCCTAATACTAACCCTCAAACCCCAATAGTAACTCATAATACTAACCCCCAAACCCCAATACTAACTCCTAATACTAACCCCTAAACCCCTAATACTAACTCCTAATACTAACCCCCTGGACCCCAATACTAACTCCTAATACTAACCCCCAAACTCCAATACTAACTCCTAATACTAACCCCAAACCCCAATACTAACTCCTAATACTAACCCCCAAACCCCAATACTAACTCCTAATACTAACCCCCAAACCCCAATACTATCTCCTAATACTAACCCCCAAAACCCAATACTAAGTCCTATTACTAACACCTAATACTAACCACCCGAACCCCAATACTAACTCCTAATACTAACCTCCTGAACCCCAATACTAACCCCTAATACTAACCCCCAAACCCGAATACTAATGCCTAATACTAACCCCCTGAACCCCAATACTAACTCATAATACTAACCCCCAGATACTAACTCCTAATACTAACCCCGAACCCCAAAACTAATTCCCAATACTAACCCCCCAAACCCCAATACTAACTCCTAATACTAACCCCTGAACCCCAAAACTAACTCCTAATACTAACCCCCCGAACCCCCCAAATAACTCCTAATACTAACCCCCAAACACAAATACTAACTCCTAATACTAAACCCCAAAGTCAATACTAACTCCTAATACTAGCCCCCGAACCCCAAAACTAACTCCTAATACTAACACCTAATACTAATCCCCCGAACCCCAATACTAGCTCCTAATACTAACCCCCCAAACCCAATACTAACTCCTAATACTAACCCCCCGAACCCCAATACTAACTCCTAATACTAACCCCCAACCCGAATACTAACTCCTAATACTAACCCCCAAACCCCAATACTAACCCTTATACTAACCCCGAGCCCCAATACTAACTCCTAAAACTAACCCCTGAACACCAATTTTAACTCCTAATACTAACCCACAAACCCAAATACTAACTCTGCACCTCCGGGACAGAGGCGCAGAGTCAGATAACCTCTCATGCACAGCTGTACTAGACAGTCTGTACACATAGCCCGGGACAGAGGTGCAGAGTCAGATAACCTCTCATGCACGGCTGTACTAGACAGTCTACACATATAGCCCGGGACAGAGGTGCAGAGTCAGATAACCTCTCATGCACAGCTGTACTAGACAGTCTATACACATAGCCCGGGACAGAGGTGCAGAGTCAGATAACCTCTCATGTACAGCTGTACTAGACAGTCTATACACATAGCCCAGGACAGAGGTGCAGAGTCAGATAGCCTCTCATGCACAGCTGTACTAGACAGTCTATACACATAGCCCAGGACAGAGGAGCAGAGTCAGATAACCTCTCATGCACAGCTGTACTAGACAGTCTGTACACATTGCCCGGGACAGAGGTGCAGAGTCAGATAACCTCTCATGTACGGCTGTACTAGACAGTCTATACACATAGCCCAGGACAGAGGAGCAGAGTCAGATAACCTCTCATGCACAGCTGTACTAGACAGTCTGTACACATTGCCCGGGACAGAGGTGCAGAGTCAGATAACCTCTCATGTACGGCTGTACTAGACAGTCTATACACATAGCCCAGGACAGAGGTGCAGAGTCAGATAACCTCTCATGCACAGCTGTACTAGACAGTCTGTACACATTGCCCGGGACAGAGGTGCAGAGTCAGATAACCTCTCATGCACGGCTGTACTAGACAGTCTATACACATAGCCCAGGACAGAGGTGCAGAGTCAGATAACCTCTCATGCACAGCTGTACTAGACAGTCTTTACACATAGCCCGGGACAGAGGTGCAGAGTCAGATAACCTCTCATGCACGGCTGTACTAGACAGTCTATACACATAGCCCAGGACAGAGGTGCAGAGTCAGATAACCTCTCATGCACAGCTGTACTAGACAGTCTTTACACATAGCCCGGGACAGAGGAGCAGAGTCAGATAACCTCTCATGCACGGCTGTACTAGACAGTCTATATACATAGCCCAGGACAGAGGTGCAGAGTTAGATAACCTCTCATGCACGGCTGTACTAGACAGTCTATACACATAGCCCAGGACAGAGTTGCAGAGTCAGATAACCTCTCATGCACAGCTGTACTAGACAGTCTATACACATAGCCCAGGACAGAGGTGCAGAGTCAGATAACCTCTCATGCACGGCTGTACTAGACAGTCTATACACATAGCCTGGGACAGAGGTGCAGAGTCAGATAACCTCTCATGCACGGCTGTACTAGACAGTCTATACACATAGCCCAGGACAGAGGTGCAGAGTCAGATAACCTCTCATGCACGGCTGTACTAGACAGTCTGTACACATAGCCCAGGACAGAGGTGCAGAGTCAGATAACCTCTCATGCACAGCTGTACTAGACAGTCTATACACATAGACCCGAGACAGAGGTGCAGAGTCAGATAACCTCTCATGCATGGCTGTACTAGACAGTCTGTACACATAGCCTGGGACAGAGGTGCAGAGTCAGATAACCTCTCATGTACAGCTGTACTAGACAGTCTATACACATAGCCCGGGACAGAGGAGCAGAGTCAGATAACCTCTCATGCACAGCTGTACTAGACAGTCTATACACATAGCCCAGGACAGAGGTGCAGTGTCAGATAACCTCTCATGCACAGCTGTACTAGACAGTCTATACACATAGCCCAGGACAGAGGTGCAGAGCCAGATAACCTCTCATGCACAGCTGTACTAGACAGTCTATACACATAGCCCAGGACAGAGGTGCAGAGTCAGAAAACCTCTCATGCACAGCTGTACTAGACAGTCTATACACATAGCCCAGGACAGAGGTGCAGAGTCAGATAACCTCTCATGCACAGCTGTACTAGACAGTCTATACACATAGCATGGGACAGAGGTGCAGAGTCAGATAACCTCTCATGTACAGCTGTACAGACAGTCTATACACATAGCCCAGGACAGAGGTGCAGTGTCAGATAACCTCTCATGCACGGCTGTACTAGACAGTCTATACACATAGCCCGGGACAGAGGTGCAGAGTCAGATAACCTCTCATGCACAGCTGTACTAGACAGTCTGTACACATAGCCTGGGACAGAGGTGCAGAGTCAGATAACCTCTCATGCACGGCTGTACTAGACAGTCTATACACATAGCCCAGGACAGAGGTGCAGAGTCAGATAACCTCTCATGCACAGCTGTACTAGACAGTCTATACACATAGCCCGGGACAGAGGTGCAGAGTCAGATAACCTCTCATGCATGGCTGTACTAGACAGTCTGTACACATAGCATGGGACAGAGGTGCAGAGTCAGATAACCTCTCATGCATGGCTGTACTAGACAGTCTATACACATAGCCCGGGACAGAGGTGCAGAGTCAGATAACCTCTCATGCACAGCTGTACTAGACAGTCTATACACATAGCCCGGGACAGAGGTGCAGAGTCAGATAACCTCTCATGCACAGCTGTACTAGACAGTCTATACACATAGCCCAGGACAGAGGTGCAGAGTCAGATAACCTCTCATGCACAGCTGTACTAGACAGTCTATACACATAGCCCGTGACAGAGGTGCAGAGTCAGATAACCTCTCATGCACAGCTGTACTAGACAGTCTTTACACATAGCCTGGGACAGAGGTGCAGATTCAGATAACCTCTCATGCACAGCTGTACTAGACAGTCTATACACATAGCCCGGGACAGAGGGGCAGAGTCAGATAACCTCTCATGCACGGCTGTACTAGACAGTCTATACACATAGCCCGGGACAGAGGTGCAGAGTCAGATAACCTCTCATGCATGGCTGTACAGACAGTCTATACACATAGCCTGGGACAGAGGTGCAGAGTCAGATAACCTCTCATGCACAGCTGTACTAGACAGTCTATACACATAGCATGGGACAGAGGTGCAGAGTCAGATAACCTCTCATGCACAGCTGTACTAGACAGTCTTTACACATAGCCCAGGACAGAGGAGCAGAGTCAGATAACCTCTCATGCACAGCTGTACTAGACAGTCTATACACATAGCCCGGGACAGAGGTGCAGAGTCAGATAACCTCTCATGCATGGCTGTACTAGACAGTCTATACACATAGCGCGGGACAGAGGTGCAGAGTCAGATAACCTCTCATGCACGGCTGTACTAGACAGTCTATACACATAGCCCAGGACAGAGGTGCAGAGTCAGATAACCTCTCATGCACAGCTGTACTAGACAGTCTATACACATAGCCCGGGACAGAGGAGCAGAGTCAGATAACCTCTCATGCACAGCTGTACTAGACAGTCTGTACACATAGCCTGGGACAGAGGTGCAGAGTCAGATAACCTCTCATGCACAGCTGTACTAGACAGTCTATACACATAGCCCAGGACAGAGGTGCAGAGTCAGATAACCTGATAACACAGATGTTTCATCCTTAACCCATCAGCATGAGGTTGGTTACTGGCTTTCTGCTTGGAAGACACACTGCTAAGACTAGAGAGAGCTGCTCAGCAGACAGTGATCAGACTGGCAAAAAAAAAAAACCCCAGTGCAGTGATGTCAGCCCACTCATACCTCCCCCACCTCTACACAGCCAGGAGGGAGAATCTGAGCAAGGGAGGAGAGGCAGCTGCATCTTCCTGGGGATGGCTGTCTCCTATGATCCCTGCAGTAAATGATGCTATCCACAGAATGTCCTGCCATCTAATATCACAGGTAATCATATTTCCTTCCACCCGGGTAATCCCACCGCTGCCCTGATTTATTTATCTGTTTAGTATTATTCTATAAGTATACAGGGCTTTTGTTCTATTCTATTGTGTGTGTTTTTTACCGGCAGATATTGGACACCATACCTGCAGTGCAGAATCCATGCACAATAGCTATCATCCCTGCATTAACTCAGGTGAAGTCGGACAGACAGAGAAAAATTGGTTTAAATAAAGCCTGAGTCTAAATCCTTGGCATGTGCTCAGAAATAGGTTTACATTACAGAGACTGACAATAAAAACCCTGGGGGGATTTTTATATAAAGTAAAACGTTCATTTTGTTTAGTAGATATTATATTACTAACAGGCCAGCGTGGTCTATTATTCTTTAATTCTCAGTATTTTCTGCAGGTTTAATGAGAATTTTACTCAAAGAGAATATTCCTAGATTATAACCTTTAAATAGCCCTTCCCAAAATCAGTTCTGTGTCTGACCCTCAGTTAGAATAACATTTAAAGACCGATATAAATCGAGAGCCTTGTCTTTGCTGCAGTTTTAAGGAATCTGTTTAAATCTTTTGAGTTTCTGTCAATTTTTTGGCTACATTTTCTATGACCCAAGTGACTGTCTGGTTACATTTAAAATGAAGGGAAATTATTAATAAGTGTTAGAGAATGGGTTCCTGTAATGTTTCATTTTATACACATTATTTTCCTTCTATAAGTACAAGGCCCAAAGCTTTCATGATGGATCTCGGCCTGGCTCTTTTAGTTTCTGCTGACTCAGCTCTCAGTTGAATGTGATTTTTCAGCTCCATCCATTCCTTACACCCGCAGGCCAGCTCCCTCACAATACACCTCTATGGGATAATGATGCACGGGCCTCGCTTGGCTTTATATGCTGAGAAAAACTGGGGTAACGGAAGTATTTGGTACAAGTGCTTAGCGATGAACAGTGGGTCTAGGACACTTCTTCGTCGCATTTTCATCGCTGACAGTTCAGCGCGGCAGTTAGAACGCTGAACTGTCAGCAATGAAGTATAACGCGGCCGTTTCACCGCGGCTGCAGCTATGTAAGAGCTGACAGTTCAGCGCTGAACTGTCAGCTCTTACAAATCTAAAAGTAAAAGTAAAATAACCCCCCTAATAAATGATTCCCCCCCCCAATAGTAACACTAAACCCCAATACTAACCCTAATACTAACCCTAATACTAACCCCCGACCCCTAATACTAACCCTAATACTACCCCCCGACCCCTAATACTAAAGTTAACCCCCTAAACCCCAATACTAACCCTAATACTAACCCCGACCCCTAATACTAAAGTTAACCCCCTAAACCCCAATACTAACCCTAATACTAACCCTAATACTAACCCTCTAAACCCCAATACTAACCCTAATACTAACCCCCGACCCCTAATACTAAAGTTAACCCCTTAAACCCCAATACTAACCCTAATACTAACCCTAATACTAACCCTCTAAACCCCAATACTAACCCTAATACTAACCCCCGACCCCTAATACTAAAGTTAACCCCCTAAACCCTAATACTAACCCTAATACTAACCCCCGACCCCTAATACTAAAGTTAACCCCCTAAACCCTAATACTAACCCCGACCCCTAATAGTAAAATTAACCCCTAACACTAAACACTAAACCTAATTCTAACCCCCTAAACCCTAATTCTAAACCAACTAAAATCGGTAAAATACTTACCTTTAGCGATGAAATGTCCCGCGATGAAATCTCCAGCGACGATCTGTCTTGTGCTGTAGACTCGGCGGTGAAGCGGCTGCGCGGAAGCAGCCGCGATGAAGTGTCCCATCCCCATGAACAGTTACTATTTTTAAAGGGACTCAATCTAAAAAATGCTTATACTGTGAATGTAGCGAATAAAAATGATAACAAATGATCTATAAATGATCTGTTAGTAGAATGGCAGCAAATGCATAAGACAGGAGAAATATATGTGATAAATGTGTTTGTGGCAGTCTCCTGCTTATGACATCACCTGACTCTTGACATGCAAATGAAATAATTTTCTATAGGAAATGTGTAATTTGCATATCAGGCCCCAATGTGATGTCATAAGCAGGAGACAAACCTTGGGGATCAAGTTTAAACCTGGCACAATGAAGATAGTACCAAATAATGTATAATGTATTTACGTATAAAGCAACTCCTGACAAATTTACACTGCGTCCACAGGTTACTTATTTTTTGGTTGTGTCGCCGTTCGGTGCATTGGCGCAGCCAATATATAAATAATCAGGCGCTGAAAAAATGCCTGATTGGTGTCGGGGTTAGGGTTAAACACTGTTTGATGGATATTGGATAATGGGCACAGCATCCTGGAGATAAAGGGGGCCATGTCAAACAAAGCCCCACACATGAAAGTTCAGTCACCCGTTTGCCATAATGTAGCCCCAATTTTTCATTCTACACCTTAGCAGAGTTTCAGTAGCCATTATTTTCCACCTATCATTACACTGTGAATTCCTTCTGTCCAGTAACGTAGACTATTCACTAATATTAAGTTGGACATAATTAAATCACAAAAATGATACCACCAAACTAACGATGAAATTAAATAATGAAATGAAAATCAAGGTCTGATCAAACATAGCCCCCAAGGGGTAACACTACCTCCTATAGACCCTTCGATGGTCACTAGCAAATTATACAGTTTGGATTCTGTATATTTCTTTGGTGAATTAGTTTTTTAATTGATCTTAATGTATTAAACCCACAGTAAATCATACCCGAAAAGTTGGACTTTGTATTTGTTTCGACAGTGCAGGGATTGGTAGAGGTATGGTTAGACAGTATTTAATGTATCTGTATGCTTTAACTAAACTCTAAAGCCTAGTGTGAAACGCGTAAGGCTTTTTTTGTCTGCCTGTTTATTGTGGCACCAGATGGGGAATAAAATCTATGCACCAGCTTTGCATGTGAGTTTGGTGTATTCTCCTCCACTGGAGAAGTGCCGCTTCCTTCTTCTACTTTATCACCATCCTTTTTAAAAGGATACATCTGTACAGTGTTTATAATGTAGGGAATAAAAAATGATTTACACATTCTTATATCTTGGCCCCAGAACTACATTTTATAAACCACCCTACCTCACTAGACTTCAAACTAGAGGTCATTGGACATAGCACATGGAGATCTATTTCATAAGTGTTTTGGACCACATAGGGTCTTCCCATATGGAAACTACGACTGGAGCCGACTTGGAGAACACAAATCACCGGTATTTATCCTTAATATAAAACAAATGTAACAATGTCATGTTAGTAATTACTTTCTCCTTCACAGAATTAAAGGTACGGTCCATGATGTCTTCGTCTGTAACATCCCCACCAGCTGAAACGTTACCTCCCAGCCTAGTTTCTCAAGAATTCTGGAGATCTCAGCTCCGTGGCTATACCTCATCCGTCGCAGGGCATATAAGCCATCGTGCCAACAATTTTAAAAGGCATCCAAAAAGAAGGAAATTCATCCGGCCTTCCCCCCCTCCTCCCCCCAACACCCCCTGCCCTCTCGATTTAATTGATTTTGTGGATCTTCACCCTCGAAGATCTTTCCTGGAACTTTTATTTAATGGCTGTATCCTGTTCGGGATTGAGTTTTGCTATGCAATGGAAACAGCTTACGTTACGCCCGTTCTCCTGCAGATGGGTCTCCCCGACGCATTCTACAGCATGGTGTGGTTTATCAGTCCAATCTTGGGTAATAAATCTTCTATTTTTTTACATTTTTTAAATTCACTTCATTTATTTTAGACACACTGATTGAATTTTTCTGGATAAAGAAAACACATTGTAACCCATATCCTAATTATTATATACTTCATATAGAGTATAGAATAATATATAGAGGAACTGAGCTGGCCCTACACAATGTATAGAATAATATATAGACAATCTCAGCTGGCCCTGCACAATGTATAGAATAATATATAGACAATCTCAGCTGGCCCTGCACAATGTATATAATAATATATAGAGGAGCTCAGCTGGCCCTGCACAATGTTTAGAATAATAAATAGACAATCTCAGCTGGCCCTGCACAATGTATAGAAAAAATATAGAGGAACTGAGCTGGCCCTGCACAATGTACAGAATAATATATAGACAATCTCAACTGGCCCTGCACAATGTATATAATAATATATAGAGGAGCTGAGCTGGCCCGGCACAATGTATAGAATAATATATAGAAGAGCTCAGCTGGCCATAATGCAGAGTTAGATCTTTACACACTGTCAATTTATACCAATGCATTATACAGGGCCAACTCTGTTCTTCTAGCAGGAGAAACTCAACAGACCCTGCACAATGTATAGAATATATAGAAGAGCTCAGCTGGCCATGGATAATGCAGAGTTACATCTTTACACACTGTCACTTTATAACAATGCATTATACAGGGCCAACTCTGTTCTTCTAGCAGGAGAAACTCACCAGACCCTGCACAATGTATAGAAGAATATATAGAAGAGCTCAGCTGGCCATGGATAATGCAGAGTTACATCTTTTCACACTGTCACTTTATAACAATGCATTATACAGGGCCAACTCTGTTCTTCTAGCAGGAGAAACTCACCAGGCCCTGCACAATGCATAGAAGAATATATAGAAGAGCTCAGCTGGCCATGGATAATGCAGAGTTACATCTTTACACACTGTCACTTTATAACAATGCATTATACAGGACCAACTCTGTTCTTCTAGCAGGAGAAACTCACCAGACCCTGCACAATGTATAGAAGAATATATAAAGGAGCTCAGCTGGCCATGGATAATGCAGAGTTACATCTTTACACACTGTCACTTTATAACAATGCATTATACAGGACCAACTCTGTTCTTCTAGCAGGAGAAACTCCCCAGACCCTGCACAATGTATAGAAGAATATATAGAAGAGCTCAGCTGGCCATGGATAATACAGAGTTACATCTTAACACACTGTCACTTTATAACAATCCATTATACAGGGCCAACTCTGTTCTTCTAGCAGGAGAAACTCACCAGACCCTGCACAATGTATAGAAGAATATATAGAAGAGCTCAGCTGGCCATGGATAATGCAGAGTTACATCTTTACACACTGTCACTTTATAACAATGCATTATACAGGACCAACTCTGTTCTTCTAGCAGGAGAAACTCACCAGACCCTGCACAATGTATAGAGGAATATATAGAAGAGCTCAGCTGGCCATGGATAATGCAGAGTTACATCTTTACACACTGTCACTTTATAACAATGCATTATACAGGGCCAACTCTGTTCTTCTAGCAGGAGAAACTCACCAGACCCTGCACAATGTATAGAAGGATATATAGAAGAGCTCAGCTGGCCATGGATAATGCAGAGTTACATCTTTACACACTGTCACTTTATAACAATGCATTATACAGGGCCAACTCTGTTCTTCTAGCAGGAGAAACTCACCAGACCCAGCACAATGTATAGAAGAATATATAGAAGAGCTCAGCTGGCCATGGATAATGCAGAGTTACATCTTTACACACTGTCACTTTATAACAATGCATTATACAGGGCCAACTCTGTTCTTCTAGCAGGAGAAACTCACCAGGCCCTGCACAATGTATAGAAGAATATATAGAAGCGTTCAGCTGGCCATGGATAATGCAGAGTTACATCTTTACACACTGTCACTTTATAACAATGCATTATACAGGGCCAACTCTGTTCTTCTAGCAGGAGAAACTCACCAGGCCCTGCAGAGTGTATAGAAGAATATATAGAAGAGCTCAGCTGGCCATGGATAATGCAGAGTTACATCTTTACACACTGTCACTTTATAACAATGCATTATACAGGACCAACTCTGTTCTTCTAGCAGGAGAAACTCACCAGACCCTGCACAATGTATAGAAGAATATATAGAAGAGCTCAGCTGGCCATGGATAATGCAGAGTTACATCTTTACACACTGTCACTATATAACAATGCATTATACTGGACCAACTCTGTTCTTCTAGCAGGAGAAACTCACCAGACCCTGCACAATGTATAGAAGAATATATAGAAGAGCTCAGCTGGCCATGGATAATGCAGAGTTACATCTTTACACACTGTCACTTTATAACAATGCATTATACAGGGCCAACTCTGTTCTTCTAGCAGGAGAAACTCACCAGACCCTGCACAATGTATAGAAGAATATATAAAGGAGCTCAGCTGGCCATGGATAATGCAGAGTTACATCTTTACACACTGTCACTATATAACAATGCATTATACTGGACCAACTCTGTTCTTCTAGCAGGAGAAACTCACCAGACCCTGCACAATGTATAGAAGAATATATAGAAGAGCTCAGCTGGCCATGGATAATGCAGAGTTACATCTTTACACACTGTCACTTTATAACAATGCATTATACAGGGCCAACTCTGTTCTTCTAGCAGGAGAAACTCACCAGACCCTGCACAATGTATAGAAGAATATATAAAGGAGCTCAGCTGGCCATGGATAATGCAGAGTTACATCTTTACACACGGTCACTATATAACAATGCATTATACAGGGCCAACTCTGTTCTTCTAGTAGGAGAAACTCACCAGACCCTGCACAATGTATAGAAGAATATATAGAAGAGCACAGCTGGCCATGGATTATGCAGAGTTATATCCCTAGGTTTGACCCTGCAGCATGTATAGTGAAGTCAGTGAAATTGAATTTTCATCTCACCTGTTAGTGAATAGATTCCTCAGTGATCAGAAGTGGAGAAATGAATGATCTGAAAGCAATGATTTTATGCCAAATAATATTGTTTCTTGTTTTAGGATTCATGCTTCAGCCATTATTAGGGGTGTGGAGTGACACGTGTACCTCAAGAGTTGGGAGAAGGCGTCCATTTATTCTAGTACTTGCTATAGGTGGGTGTGTGGGCACTTGACTGGCAAACTGGCTGTGGCATATTAATAGGCAAACTGTGACATATTTGAATGGGCAAACTAACAATTGAAAAACTGTGTGAGGAGCATGTCCTGTGGGGCAGGGGTAAGTCTTGGGTGTGCAATGAGGGCGATGGGGCATGTCTTGTGGGGCAGGGGTAAGTCCTGGATGGGCAATGCGGGTGATGGGGCATGTCCTGGTGGGGCAGCGGTAAGTCCTGGATGGGCAATGCGGGTGATGGGGCATGTCCTGGGGGGAAGCGGTAAGTCCTGGATGGGCAATACGGGTGATGGTGCATGTCCTGGGGGCAGCGGTAAGTCCTGGATGGGCAATACGGGTGATGGTGCATGTCCTGGGGGGCAGCAGTAAGTCCTGGATGTGCAATGCATGTGATGGTGCATGTCCTGGGGGCAGCGGTAAGTCCTGGATGGGCAATACGGGTGATGGTGCATGTCCTGGGGGCAGCGGTAAGTCCTGGATGGGCAATACGGGTGATGGTGCATGTCCTGGGGGGCAGCAGTAAGTCCTGGATGGGCAATACGGGTGATGGTGCATGTCCTGGGGGGCAGCAGTAAGTCCTGGATGGGCAATGCGGGTGATGGGGCATGTCCTGGGGGGAAGCGGTAAGTCCTGGATGGGCAATACGGGTGATGGTGCATGTCCTGGGGGCAGCGGTAAGTCCTGGATGGGCAATACGGGTGATGGTGCATGTCCTGGGGGGCAGCAGTAAGTCCTGGATGGGCAATACGGGTGATGGTGCATGTCCTGGGGGGCAGCAGTAAGTCCTGGATGGGCAATGCATGTGATGGGGCATGTCCTGGGGGGCAGCAGTAAGTTCTGGATGTGCAATGCATTTGATGGTGCATGTCCTGGGGGCAGCGGTAAGTCCTGGATGGGCAATACGGGTGATGGTGCATGTCCTGGGGGGCAGCGGTAAGTCCTGGATGTGCAATGCATGTGATGGTGCATGTCCTGGGGGGCAGCAGTAAGTCCTGGATGGGCAATGCGGGTGATGGTGCATGTCCTGGGGGGCAGCGGTAAGTCCTGGATGGGCAATACGGGTGATGGTGCATGTCCTGGGGGCAGCGGTAAGTCCTGGATGGGCAATGCATGTGATGGTGCATGTCCTGGGGGCAGCGGTAAGTCCTGGATGGGCAATGCGGGTGATGGTGCATGTCCTGGGGGGCAGCGGTAAGTCCTGGATGTGCAATGCATGTGATGGTGCATGTCCTGGGGGGAAGCGGTAAGTCCTGGATGGGCAATGCATGTGATGGTGCATGTCCTGGGGGCAGCGGTAAGTCCTGGATGGGCAATACGGGTGATGGTGCATGTCCTGGGGGGCAGCGGTAAGTCCTGGATGTGCAATGCATTTGATGGTGCATGTCCTGGGGTGCATTTAAATCTCACTGGCATGATATACAAAGACATGGATAAAATGACTTTGGGAGGGTAGGGGGTCGAGATGGATATATAGGTATGGGGGGGGGACAGAAAATATTTTGTAAGTGGTCCCCGAAATTTCTGATGCCGGCCCTGTCTCGATACAAATCTCATAGCATCTTAAAAAAACAAGCAATCATTGTCAAGAATACACAACCTCTGGCATGTCAGTTCAGATGCATAGGCTTCTTTATTGGCTGAGGATTATGGGAGTCAAAGTCCACAACTATGATGCCCGAGGTTAACTAATCCTGATGAATGGCACAGCTAGTTCTCCTAAAAAATAATACTAGCTCAATAAGCCATGGAGGAATTACTTTCCTCAAGCCCTTGTAATAACCGAAAGGGTAAAATTTTGAAAATATTAACAAAACTTCCGAAATTCTATGCGTTGAACGCCAAATCCAGAGAATACAGAACTTTATGCATAGACGGTATTTCTAGTTATTGTTTCATGTCTTTGTTGCAGGAGCCTTGTTCGGGCTAACTCTTCTACTCAATGGCCGAGACATAGGGCTCTCCGTGGCTGACACAGCGACCGACCATAAATGGGGCCTTATCCTCACGATCTGCGGAGTGGTGCTCATGGACTTCAGTGCGGATTCCGCAGATAATCCCAGCCACGCTTATATGATGGACGTCTGCTCTCCGGAAGATCAAGATCGAGGGCTTAACATCCACGCTCTGCTTGGAGGTATCCATTCGTTTCATTCATTCATTGGCCCATGTCATTCTTCTTCAACAAGTTACGTGGGGTTACTCGTCTGGTTTGGGCCTCAATTCTATGTTTTGCTAATTATATACTGATGGCAGCTGCTCTGCGCCACTATTAATATACGGCTAACTACATACCGAGGAGAGCGTCACAATACCACCATGTATGTCCAGCAAATTATATAATAATGATAGCTCTCCTATACGATCCTGGCTACTTTCACTTGTTCACTTTTTTGGGGCAAATTGACAACCAAGTCATTCGTAAACATAACAGACCCTGGGGGCCATCTGAACCTATGTAAATAGGAAATAAAAAAAGCTTTTTGGGTGGAGAAGTGGTGAAACATAGAAGGAGAAACAACCCATATAAGGAAAAAAACTAGCGGAACGTGAACAAAGTGGGTGGTACGAGAGCTAATCCTGCCCCTTTTGCTTCCCATGGTGCCTGTGGTTATTAAAGTGGCACTTTGAGAAAGTGTCTCATTTGCCTAGTAGAAATGTCAGCTCCCATGGGATGGGTTTGCTTTGTAAGTCTTTTCACAACCTCAATAAATATATTATATTATTTTCCAATTTTTTTTGCACATCATCCCCCCTCCCCCCCCCCTCATATTAAGGACCGATGTTAATCTGTTTCCACAGGTCTGGGAGGTGGTTTTGGTTACGTCGTTGGTGGAATCAACTGGAATAAGACAAGTTTTGGGAGGTCCATGGGAGGACAGCTACGGGTCATTTATTTCTTCACTTCCATCACATTGACCATAACTACGATCTTGACCCTAATCAGCATTCCCGAGAGGCCTCTTCAGTCATTTAGCAAGAAGAAGAAAGTGATGAAGAGCCCGAATCTGCCACTGCCCCCCTCCCCACCTGTCTTTTTTGAAGAGAACGAACACCAAAACCACAATAACCGAACCTCAAATCAGGTGTATGCAAGTTTTACCAGCCCCATTTCTCCCCTCAGTCCCCTCACCCCAAAGTACGGCAGTTTAATCAGCAGGGATAATTCCTTAACGGGTATTAATGAATTTGCTTCCTCGTTTGGAACCACAAACATCGATAGCGTCCTCATAGACTGTTTCACGGGAGGACACGAGGGCTCTACCACCACATCTAGCAGCTTGCCACGGCAGGCCAGCAGTCTTCCCCGAGTCCCTGAAAGCCTGTACTGCGGAGGAGGGAGAGCCCTGGAGGCAACGGAAAACATGGCAAGTCCTGGGGTTGAGCGTAGTCATCTCAGAGTTGGGTCTCTTGATGCATCGAAGGCCAGATCTTCAGGGATCCTGAAAAGGCCACAGACCTTAGCTATTCCCGACATAGTTACGGCAAACTATCCCGAAAGTAGCAGGAGAAGAAATGTGACATTCAGTCAACAGGTAAAAGTAATTATTAATATCATTTATTATTTCCCATTTCTGCTAATAAAAAAAATGTAGCAAAACAGGCAGGATACGAGGGCAAAAAAAAGTTGGTTGCTGGTGGGCGTGGCTTAATGCAAGTGGGTGGAGCTATCAGTTTGTTTGGTTTTGCCCGATGGATCTCTTAAAGAGCAAGTCCAGTGGGAATTCAATAGGCGCTACATAAGTGTGGAGATTGTGTTGGGGGCGGGGGGGGGGGGGGGGGTAAGAAAGCTTGTGATTTTTATAAATGGTTCAACAATTTTATATTTGTAGACAAATTCTGTAAACAAAAAACAAATACATAAACAAATTATATAAACTGAGGCTCTTTATAAGCATTTTTAGGTGTGTGTTGGTAAATTCTTGATAAATCTAGGCTTTTGACACAGGGTTGGAGAGACATCATATAGTTACTGAGAGGCATTCTGTTACAGTCGCTTTTCTAGCCGTTGTAGTGACCTGAAGGTATTTCTGCATGATTTAATGTTACATGGTTTGATTTCTAGGTATATCTGTATTGTATGCTGATGTGGAGTTCTTGTGGTACAGGTGGCTAACATTTTGCTGAATGGCGTAAAGTACGAGAGTGAACTCAACGGCTCGACCGAGATGTCCCAACAACCACTTTCAATGAGACTTCTGTGCTCGTCCATTTGGCACATGCCCAAGGCTCTTCGCAACCTGTGTATCAATCACTTTCTAGGTAATTGAGAGCAGCATTGTATCTGTTTCCAAAAGTCTGAAGACATGGAACCATCATGGGGCAGGTTTGGCTCGGATGCTATATAGTGGAAACCATGACCTGAACATTTCTATAAAAAAAATTAAAATCTAGAACGCAATTTTTATTATCAACATTGAATTAAGTTATGATGAAGCCATTCTCTGAAACTGCTTATCTACCTACTTACTGGTGTGGTTACATACTCTGAAACTGCCTATCTGGTAATTAGAGGGGTTACATTGCCTTAAATTCCCTACCCAGCAATTAGAGGGGTGAAATTCTCTGACACTGCCTATCTGGTTATTAGAGAGGTTAAATTACCTAAAACTGCTTATCTGGTAATGAGAGGGGTTACATTGCCTTAAATTCCTTACCCAGCAATTAGAGGGGTGAAATTCTCTGACACTGCCTATCTGGTTATTAGAGAGGTTAAATTACCTAAAACTGCTTATCTGGTAAGGAGAGGGATTAAATTATCTGAAATTGCTCCTGTCTGAAAATGACTGCAGGTATATTGTAAAATAAAATCTACATGGTCCCCAAGGCTTCCTATTGATTTATATAATATAAAATGTGTCCCTGAATGGCAGAAATAAAATGTGGTCACCCTACCCCCGGCATCCCATTTTCTTGGGGTAATAGTTGGGAGGTATGGAACGTGACATTGTTTCCAACAGTCCCCCAGTTTGCCAGGATAGTCCCTTCTTTCGGGGGCCCTGTCCCTTCAAATTCGGGTCTGTCCCAGCATTAATACTGCCCATTCCTCGCACTGTGCACAGACAGCATGGCGGTCTCGGAGACACAGTCTAAACAAGGAGCATTGAGGATTATCTGTACCAGGTAACCTGGAAGTCAGTGGTGCTGGGGTCACATGGCACTGTGTAAATCCTTCACGCTCCATCCCCATTTTGTCACCGGTGCCTCAAACAAATAGTGATCCAGACCATGCCACGACTGGAGGGCGAGGGAGAGACGCCTCTGATTGGTCTGTTTGTGTTCCTTGCAGGGTGGCTGTCATTCGAAGGGATGCTTCTGTTTTACACGGATTTCATGGGAGAGGTGATATACCAGGGGGATCCCAAAGCCCCCCATAATTCAGAGGAATACCATCAGTACAATGCTGGCGTCACCATGGGGTGCTGGGGCATGTGTATATACGCATTCAGCGCTGCTTTTTATTCAGGTAAATCCAACGTATGTTTTCTTTTAGAAACCCGTGAAATCACAGAGTTGTGCACATGAGCAGTAGAGCTGCCAGTTTGAGTAATAGCGGTGTGCAGTAGCGCTCACAATTCCCATCCAAAGCTCCGCCCACCTGCACCCTGTTTCGCGGGAGGTTGGGCCGTATATGGCGATTGTCTATACGTAACACCGGGCGGGAAGAGTCATTTCTAACATTTTATCTGCTCTTCTCTCTTTAGCCATTATAGAAAAACTTGAAGAGTATTTCAGCGTCCGCACCCTTTACTTTATCGCTTACCTGACATTTGGACTGGGGACCGGCCTAGCGACGCTAACTAGCAATTTATATTTCGTTTTATTCCTGTGTATCACACATGGCATCCTGTTTTCCACACTTTGTATCCTGCCGTACTCCCTCCTCTGTGATTATTACCAGAATAAAAAGGTAAGTCCTGCTTAGTTGCAGCTTCAATACCTGGACTTTAAGCGTATGGGGGGGGGGGGGGGGTTCTTTCATACTTGCCAGCAATCCCGGATTTAATTGGATAGGCCTGTTTTTTGGTGTCCTGTCCCATGAAATTTGGGGCATTGTCTTTAAAGGACAACTGTCAGCAAAAATTAAATTCTAACTAACTGAAGTTTTGCAACAAGTAGACAGTTTAACTAGAAATTTTTGAATGAAACAACACAATTAAAGTAAGTTATTGAGCCCTCTTTACTTGTATAGCTCTATCAGGGGGCAGACATGTGGTCTCTTAGGTAAGATGACCCCACGTAACCCAGCCCCTTCTGGCTCAAACTCTCGCCACATCTGGTCCTGGAAGGTGGGATGGTATGCACGTTGCAGCATGCTCATGTCATCTGCGATGATAAGTACATTTTAGTCTGAAAAGCTGTTTAGACAAGTGATACATTATGTAAAGTCAAGATAAAGAGATCTGTCTGATCAGTTTTCTTCCTGAATTCTTCCCGTCTCCTAGTTACTGCTGTTGCTATAGCGACTGCCTTGCTAATATTCCCAAGCCTTCCTTCCTGTGTACAGCACAGAGAGAGGCTGATTCCACTAAAATGGCAGTAATAGCACTTCCTCAGAAGGGAGCATGAGACACAGCTTGTGTACTTCCACTGTATTCAGGGGCCCCGGTGACATGATATTTAGTATAAACAACGTACAGAAAAGGACTTAGTTGGAGCTGCTCCTTTTAATGAAAGTGGCGCTGTTACTAATCAGTGCAAAGTCTCCGCGTCCATAGTTTCCCCTGTGAGTATTGTATTTCAGATCATTGTTGATGTATCTTCTCTTTGTCAGTTTGTAGGTTCCAGCTCGGACGGCACTAAGCGTGGTATGGGGGTGGACATTTCTCTGCTAAGCTGTCAGTACTTCCTCGCACAAATCCTGGTATCTATCGTCATGGGACCTTTGACCTCCGCTGTGGGAAGCGCTAATGGCGTCATGTATTTCTCCAGCGTCGTGTCCTTTGTGGGCTGCTTCTATTCCTCCCTGTTTGTCATTTATGATATCCCACCGAGTGGAGAACTGGAGGACGAGCAGCAGCCCCTTTTACTCAATATCTGAAGAATCGAAGAACTCGGACATTTTTGCCTTTTTTTCGATTCTTTCGTTTATTTTTATTTTGCCCCCAAAAAATTCTGATTAAAAAAAAAAAATCCAAAAATCTGAATTTGTGACAAATTCGCTCAAAATAAAAATTTATTCCAGCGCAAAAAATGTGATTGTATAATTTGTAAATCAGTTCCGCAGAGGTGAAAAGATAAACGTTATAATTACGGATACATACAAAACCCAGATTAATATTTCTTCTACAGGGTGTTTGGTCAATGAGAATGGATTAACCAGCAATGTGTTTAGTGAGCCACAAGGGGGAGCTCTTTTACTGACACTTGAGAACACTGGAACATTAAAGGGACAGTTCAGCTAAAATATACTTCTCTTTATATTAAAGAATCTGGGTCTAAATCAAGGTCTATTTACTAAACAGTGAATTGTGTTGAACTGCAAAAGATTATATTATAAACAACCTAAAAAAGAATGTCTTTATGAATGAGCAAACCTTGACATTTGCTGTGTTTAAAAACTTCCTCTGACATGTTCTGCGGGGCAAAGTGACACTGTGACATGTTCTGTGGGTCAAAGTGACACTGTTACATGTTCTGTGGGGCAAAGTGACACTGTGACATGTTCTGCGGGGCAAAGTGACACTGTGACATGTTCTGCGGGGCAAAGTGACACTGTGACATGTTCTGTGGGGCAAAGTGACACTGTGACATGTTCTAAGGGGCAAAGTGACACTGTGACATGTTCTAAGGGGCAAAGTGACACTGTGACATGTTCTGTGGGGCAAAGTGACACTGTGACATGTTCAGCGGGGTAAAGTGACACTGTGACATGTTCTGCGGGGCAAAGTGACACTGTGACATGTTCTGCGGGGCAAAGTGACACTGTGACATGTTCTGTGGGGCAAAGTGACACTGTGACATGTTCTAAGGGGCAAAGTGACACTGTGACATGTTCTGCGGGGCAAAGTGACACTGTGACATGTTCTGTGGGGCAAAGTGACACTGTGACATGTTCTGTGGGGCAAAGTGACACTGTGACATGTTCAGCGGGGTAAAGTGACACTGTGACATGTTCTGCGGGGCAAAGTGACACTGTGACATGTTCTGCGGGGCAAAGTGACACTGTGACATGTTCTGTGGGGCAAAGTGACATTGTGACATGTTCTAAGGGGCAAAGTGACACTGTGACATGTTCTAAGGGGCAAAGTGACACTGTGACATGTTCTGTGGGGCAAAGTGACACTGTGACATGTTCAGCGGGGTAAAGTGACACTGTGACATGTTCTGCGGGGCAAAGTGACACTGTTACATGTGCAGCAGGGGCAGTGTTACTCTGACAAGGGCTGTTTGGCATTGTGATGTTATGGCAAGTGCTGTGCCAGTCAAGTGCTGTGGGTCAAGCATTGATAAGCACAATGGCAGGTGTTCTGGGGGCAATGTGACCCATGGCATGGGCTGTGGGGGTAATGTGGCACTGTTGAAAGCGATTATTGTGATACCAGTCTGATTGCAAAAAATGGGTGGAGTTTTTTTTATACAAAGGTTTGCCACAAAAAATGGTGTAGCTGGCAGTGTCATATTTTTTGAAGCCACCCCAAGCACCTAGGCATCAGTAGGGTTGCCACCTTTTCTTCCCAAAAAATACCGGCCATGCTAATACCTCCATAAACTTAACACTGCGTACAAGACAATTTTTTACCGGACTTTTTACCCCCTGCTCCTCCACTACAAACGTAAGGGGTGACAGTGACCTCATCGGACTTTGCGATGGACAATTTAATGATGTTTTTCTGGACCTTCCCAGACCTTTCCACACTGAAATGAATGTTACCGGGGCTGCTATAAGATAGATCTGTTTCTTTCTATTTACATTATATAATGCCTGTGGTGTGTTTGGGTTTTGGTGCTGCTCTAGGTCTGACTAAAGTCAAGCACCATAATCTTCATCTGATCCACGTCTTTCTGTCCAGGCCCCATTTCTTCCTTTTTATGACCTATCATTGCCCACAATCACTGTCCCAGGGCCATCTTTGTCCCCAAACACCTTGCAAGCGCCACCTTTGGGCTCAAAACAGCTTCCTAGTGCCATACTTGTGCCCAAACAGCTTCCCAGTACCAGCTTTGCGCTCAGACACATTCCCAGTACTATCGTTGAGCCCAAACACCTTCCCAGTACCATCGATGAGCCCAAACACTTTCCCAGTACCATCAATGAGCCCAAACACCTCCCAGTAAGATCGATGAGCCCAAACACCTTCCCAGTACCATCGATGAGCCCAAACACCTTCCCAGTACCATCGATGAGCCCAAACACCTTCCCAGTACCATCAATGAGCCCAAACACCTCCCAGTACCATCGATGAGCCCAAACACCTTCCCTGTACCATCGATGAGCCCAAACACCTCCCAGTACCATCGATGAGTCCAAACACTTTTCCAGTACCATCGATGAGCCCAAACACCTTCCCAGTACAGTCATTGTGCCCAAACACCTTCCCAGTTACACCTTTCTGCCCAAAACAGCTTCCCAGTGCCATCTCTGTCCCAAAATGCTTACCTGGCTGAAGATTTCCAGTTGTCCATCTTCTCTGGTTGTGCAGCAATTAAAAAATGTGTGCCAGCTCCAAAAAGAAGGAGCGGGCAGGGAATCCTGCAGGTGCCCACCCCCCCACGGAGAAAAGTCCCCTCTAGGCTCAGGCCTTGCTGGCCTCGGCCAAGATCCTTTAATACACTGAGCCCATTAAGTGGATCTTTGCCCATTAACGTAACTCCAGCGTTTCTTACAATAAACAAAGAGAAGCAGCTTTCCATAGCAGCTCGTACGTGTGATAATAACTGTGGAATCAAATACAGGGAATGTGAAACTAATGTGAATAAATGAATTAAAGCTGCGAGATTTCACAACCAAAAGACATTTCTCTAGTTTAACGAATCTTCTCCGCGGAGCACATGTATCGCTTGGAGTGATGCTACCGATCCATACTAATGCATCACACAGATCAATACATTGATGCTGGGTCAGATTTAGGTCACTAAACTCCACCTACAAAGCAGTCATTTGGGTGCAAAGCACACAATGCACTAAATATTTATAGGGCCTCTGTCATGTATACACTAATTACTCGCTAAATGTACAGAATAAAAGGATCTGTACATTCTGCCAGCAGAAATGCGCGGACATAAGGGATTTGTTCTTTTAAGGGTCAACTCAATAAAGATAGAACAGCAGGGAATTTCAAAGCTGGAACAATTCTCTGATGCAGCTGAATGGCATTAATGGCTGAAATTCCGGTCACAATTCCCCCCACAAGTCTCTCTTTATAGAGAAGACCCTTAAAAAAAAAAAAACAGTTTTAACCCCTTCGTGATCCAATTGTTTTTGCTAAATTTGTGATTGAGAGGACATTTGTAAGGCTGTGGGACCAGTCTCTCTACTAAACAGTGTTTCCATTAATCGGTGACCCCTCGGCCCTCCCCACGCCTGTTATATATGGAGACTTATTACCAAATGATAGGATCTTTCAGTTATAACACTTTTAATATGAAAGAAAACTTTTACAAACTCAAATAAATAAAATCCTGCTATATAGATTCTAATGTCTGACTTGCTGATTTCTGCAAGTTATAGGGCAATAACTGGAAGTAGCGGAATGTTTTTCTCCTAACCATTTTTATTCCATCTAAATTTATGCATTTGCTGCCTTTTTTCCTAACACAATATATAGATTTTATTATTCTCTGCACATTATTCTTTAATCAATGGGAAAGTCACTTCTTTTTACCGAAATTGCTTTACACTGAAAGTTATATCATCGGGGGCCGCTAAATTCAGTGACCATAGCAAACACCAATATATCGATTTTCCATGAATTAATCGAAGCGGGCAGGAAATAATCCGAGCGAACAGGAAATAATCCGAGCGTGTGCTCTTCGCCGGGGCTGCAGAGATGTCAGGAGTTGTTGCTTTGCCGTTAGATTGCATCCAGATGTCTGCTGTTTACCTCGGCTCAGATTCTGGACAATGTTCCAAGTCTCAGCTTAATGTGTAAGTAACGAACCAACGCAGAATTATTCTTTTATTGCTCCTGAAAGCAGTTCAAATTAAATGGGACTGGGGCCCACCTCATTAAACCGACCAACGTCTTATAATAACGCGTCACGTGTGCAATAATGATACAAATCAGATCTGCAGAGCACAATTATTACATGCAATATTACATGTGGTGTATATAGGAAAATAATAATCTCCATCTATAGTATACACAGAAATTACCCTCAGTATAAATTAAATCACATCATTATTAGAATAATCCAACTAGACCCTGATCTTTAAATGCAATATAAATCTGAAAAATACATCAAAGATACAAAACCCCCCAATCATAAACAAATACCAGAATACCATATACAAGGTGCATAGATAGCCTTAAAGGGTCCTCTTGATAAACTTTGGGGATCAGTGGTGGGTCACAGGTTGTGCAGGGTTTCTATGCACGTGTTGTATACTTCTAATTGTTTATGATTGTGTTTTTTGTTTATTTATTGTATTAGAAAGTGTGTCTTTAGCAAGATATTTCTATTTGGGTTTTATTCATGAGGGAATTGCAGAATTCAAGCCAATGTAGCCAAGATGGAAAAATTCTTCAATTCAGTGACTACTTTGGTCTTAAGTTTGCACTTCCCTTCTCAATTCCCTCTGCTGAATTGGATTTTCTTTTTTCCAACTTTGGCATAAAAGATCAATTCAACTTTCTTTTAACTTTTGATTCCTTGGACGCAATTGTTTAAAAAAAAACAGTTCCCCTTTATGTGTCTCTTTATAGATAGACGTGGGCTTACTCTTGGCTCTGCCTCACAGCTGAGGCAGAGCCGGGGAGGAGTCTTGCAACTTCTGACAGTTTCAGCGTGCACAGCCAATCAGAGCAGGGACTTGCCCGCTAGTACTGTGCCGCGGATCAGCAGATAAGACCCAGTTAGAGTCTACACTAGCAGAGACAGACAGTCAGAAGATCCTATCAAAAGTACATGCCACTTTATCCTCAAACTAGGGACAACTCCTTCTATCACTTGCTGAGTTTGCAATTCCCTTCTCAAGTCCCTGCAATTCTGTCTTTCATGCATAAAGCCGCTATTTTGAAAATTACCACATTTAAAAACTCACTGTTAGAAAAACAGTATATACATTTTCAGTTCAGAGAGAGTCTCCTGTTCCCAAGTTAAATAATATTTTAATTTTTTTTATTTCTAACCCTCGGTGTCATTAAAACGAAGAAATCTGATATTATTTCTATCACGTGCCTTATTACACCAGTGTGCTACTAAACACCTATCCAATTCCCAGCACCAGAAAGGGCCCCAGGGAGACAATGAAACATCTGCTCCTGGAGATTATAAATAGCCCAGTGCCCAGATTTGACTGTGGAGGAGGGTCTAGCACCTCCCAAAAGAGGCACCATCACCTTAAGCAGACTCCCAAGTGGGAGAAACAAAAGACTTTGTATAAGACAGTCCTGGTGCATTACCCAGTCCTTGTGATCCCCTCTGGGTTGAATAGCTGACGAAGGCATGTGTTGAGCTCACCTCAGACTTTGAAATCTGAAACCTCTGATTATTACACACTATCTGGAGCATGTCCAGACACCCGTTCCAAATGTACCCGTTTATAACTGATCAGAGCATCAATAAAACAACCTTTATTATGATTATTTTTCCAAGGCTCTCAGTTTCCCTATTAATAGGTATTTTTTGGTGTTGTTTTGCCCAGTTCATATTTTTTGCGGGCCAGATTAATTCTATCCCTGTGGTCATGTGACACACGGAAGGCCCTGGTAGGTTTCAAAGTATCTGTTGGGATTTGTAGTAGAAAAGTCTAAAGTATTATGTTGTTTTCATTTGTTTCAAAGTATTATTGTTCTACGTAATCAAGTTGATTTTGCATCCTCAAGGGGGCGGTCTGCCTGCTTCATTTTAAAGTCAAAGACACTAGGGTTGGACTGTAGCTTATGTTTCTCCACGAATAAAGCAAATACTGTGTTCATTATAACATGAAATACATTATTTATTACTGCTCTGATTAGACCTAAAACCAAAACATTCAGAAACTGGATCAGCCTCACTAGTAAGACTAGCACAATATACACCGATCAGCCATAAAATTATTATATATATACACCGATCAGCCATAAC
This sequence comes from Pelodytes ibericus, assembly GCA_036172795.1. Lineage (NCBI taxonomy): Eukaryota > Metazoa > Chordata > Amphibia > Anura > Pelodytidae > Pelodytes > Pelodytes ibericus. Next base: position 5,222,175 of record CM069866.1, read on the forward strand.
ATTATTATATATATACACACGGATCAGCCATAACATTATTATATATATACACCGATCAGTCATAAAATTATTATATATATACACCGATCAGTCATAAAATTATTATATATATACACCGATCAGCCATAACATTTTTACATATATACACCGATCAGCCATAACATTATTATATATATACACCGATCAGCCATAACATTATAATACACATACACCGATCAGCCATAACATTATTATATATATACACCGATCAGCCATAAAATTATTATATATATATACACCGATCAGCCATAACATTATTATATATATACACCGATCAGCCATAAAATTATTATATATATACACCGATCAGCCATAACATTATTATATATATACACCGATCAGCCATAACATTATAATACATATACACCAATCAGCCATAACATTATTATATATATACACAGATCAGCCATAACATTATAATACATATACACCAATCAGCCATAACATTATTATATATATACACAGATCAGCCTTAACATTATTACATATATTTATATACACCGATCAGCCATAACATTATAATACATATACACCAATCAGCCATAACATTATTATATATATACACAGATCAGCCATAACATTATATATATATAATGGGGAGAGGGCGCGCGCGCAAACTTAACTCCGCCTACCCCCTCCACTTCGCGTTTCACCCTTTCCCGCTCCGCCCCCTTTTCTCTCGCGCGCGCGGAGGACAAAGGAGCCGCGCACGCGCGCCTTCTCCCGCACTTTCCATGGGTCCTCGCGCACACGCGCCCCATTTCCGCCGATTCCCCGATGCGTTTGAACTCAGCGCCGCTGTGAGAGAGACGGGGGGGCTGGAGAGGAGCCAGTAAATCTAGAGTATAAAATGATCTATATGACTGTTATCGGAATTGGAAGCAAATGTATAGCCCTGCTATAGATTTCTGTGGTGTCTTCCGTTTATGACATCACCTTGACGTTTGATATGCAAATTAACTACTTACCCTGTTCATTTGCATATTCAGCCATGGCTGATGTCATACGCATGTTTAACAACCAGGTCATTAATATTATTACATATCCTGCGCATGTTCAACTGACCTAATAAAAATTTCTCAACCAAAATCCCGCACCCCCCATCCCTGTATCTTGCTCTCTAGTTGTATCAGCACATTATATAATGTCTCCGGGTTTTATTGAAGGTTATAAAGTGGATTGGTTTATGGTAATGATCGCACATGGCTGAGGGAGGGTACAGCGTACGTTTCTCAGTATTTACTGATCGTATCACAGTTCCAGACGACACTGCACTCGCTGTTACAGGTTGTATTGGGCGTTACACCAAACTTGTTTGGCTGCAACCCATCGGATTAATAATTCATTAACGCCTGTATCCTTACACCCTCGAGTGGGTGTACAAAATGAGTTTCCCTCATAAACTGTGTGATACAATCACGTGTCAATTAATAAAAAAAAAATGGAACTGGAACAAGTGGGCACAGAATTGTATAAAAGAAGTAGTAGTGACCTGGATTGGCCTTCCAATGGACAGAATTACAAGGACAACTGTGTGTTGGGGGGGGGGGGGGGGTCGAGATTAAATTGTGTGATTGAAACAATGAATACAATTTAGGCGTTTTAAACAGAAATGCTTTAATGAAAGAATGCAAATATAAGTATCTCATTGAGCCATCTCTATAGATTTTTCTTTAATCTCAATGTATATCACCATGTAGATGGTCATGTATACACATATATGTATTGCATGTTGAAATATGTGCGATTTATAATATAATGTTAACCTGTAATGTTACCGCAGCTCACAGATATGTAAAAAGATCGATAAAAGGAGAAACAAGAAATAATGCACAAAGTAGCCATTTTTTTTTTTTTATAAAAGAAAGATTTATTTATAGTACTTAACCTGAATTTACAAAGTAATGCTCCCGCATCAACTAATGAGGTATACATTATTTCTTTTTTTAATAACCTAGCCATCAAATGGTATGAAGACTACTCTCGATGCCTCAAAAATTTCTGCAAAAAACACACTTTGACAGCACGTTAGGGATACAGAGAAATTTACATATTGAACCTTGCAAATTTAAATTTATTTTTTGCCTTTATTTTTAATTTAAAACCTTGCTTTGCACCACAACTATATACCGAACAGCAACAAAAATTTCCAGTCCAAAGATCTATACAGAATGCCCCAGGTCAGGTTACCCCCTGGCTAAATAAAGACCCACATCTTTGGCCGCCATTGCATATGAACTTTCCTATCCTAACACCATTATTTTACAGGAAGCTTCGCTTAAGATTACACATGGCCGTACTCGTATGAAAAGACATGTGCTTCAAAGATGTACAAAAAAAAATAAAAAATAAAAAAAAAAGCAAAGCTATACCACCACTTAAAAAACAAAAAAAGTTAAGATCTTTTTATTGTAGCAGTCAAACCAGTACAAACGAGCACCAATAAATAACATTTTACAAAAAACCTTAGCTATCTTGCCGTGATGTTACAGGTCTCTCTAGTGCATGTGGGTTTTACAGTATATAAAAAGTCGTTCTGTAAAATGTACAGATATAAAGCACGTTTCTCTACAATTTAAAAGTCAACCATGTCACTTAAGCTATAAAAAATGTCTGGAAGTGGGGGGTAGAGGGAGGAATTTAGGCAGATTCTTTCACTTCTGTGGAGTCTCCGTTTTCTGTCTTTTGTTTTTTAGTTTCGGTTTTCTCTTCAGATTTCTCCTGAAAAAACAAAAAAAATTAGTTAATTCAACAACAGGGATCTCCAATAACATCCAAAAGCCTGATAATGTAACCTAGGCCAAGCCAACGCTGCTCACCTCATCCTCTGCTGGGCGTTTTACAGGATGGTCATCTTTTTCGGTCTCCTCTGCTTCACCTTCATCCTCTTCCTCGTCTCCCTCGGCTTCATCCTCCTCTTCAGGGTCCTCGGTGTTCTCCTCGCTGTGGTCGGCACCGTTCTCCTCCTAAAAAAAAAAGAGCAGAGCGCGGGTTTAAGCACAGGGGAGATAGAGAACGGGAAGGTGGCGGTAGAGGGGGTCAGTGGCACGTAGGGAGCGGCAGTAGAGGGGGTCAGCGGCACGTAGGGAGGGGGCGAGCGGCGGTAGAGGGGGTCAGTGGCACGTTGGGAGGTGGGGGACGAGCGGCGGTAGAGGGGGTCAGTGGCACGTTGGGAGGGGGCGGCAGCGGTAGAGGGGGTCAGCGGCGCATAGGGAGGGGGGCGGTAGAGGGGGTCAGCGGCACGTAGGGAGGGGGGGACGAGCGGCGGTAGAGGGGGTCAGCGGCACGTAGGGAGGGGGGCGAGCGGCAGTAGAGGGGGTCAGCAACACGTAGGGAGGGGGGCGAGCGGCAGTAGAGGGGGTCAGCAACACGTAGGGAGGGGGGCGAGCGGCAGTAGAGGGGGTCAGCAACACGTAGGGAGGGGGGCGAGCGGCAGTAGAGGGGGTCAGCGGCACTCACCTTGCCGTTTGAAGGAGCGTCGCCACTGCCGTTCTTGGCCTTTTCTGGCTCCTCCACAACTTCTTTCTTTTCCTTCAGATCCTTCACGTCCTGAAAGCAGGAAAAAAAAAAAAATTAACATCCGCCATCCACAAAACATATACATAATACAATATATATATATAATTACACACAATACATAAATCTGATGAATATTGCATTAAAATGAGTAAACAGATTATAAATAAAGATGCCTGGGTATCATTGTCCCCAGAAGACCCAGCACATTACATCCCCGGGGGTAATAGCTCGGGAGAGAATAAAAGAAACACTGCCAGCGCGCGCGACCGAGAAAGCGCGCCACCGAGACACAGAAAGCGCGCGCGCTCCGGGAGAACATCTGCCTGGGGGGAGAGGGCGCGCGCGCAAGCTTAACTCCGCCTACCCCCTCCACCTCGCGTTTCACCCTTTCCCGCTCCGCCCCCTTTTCTCTCTCTCGCGCGCGGAGGACAAAGGAGCCGCGCACGCGCGCCTTCTCCCGCACTTTCCATGGGTCCTCGCGCGCACGCGCCCCATTCCCGCCGATTCCCCGATGCGTTTGAACTCAGCGCCGCTGTGAGAGAGACGGGGGGCTGGAGAGGAGCCAGCGCAGGTGGCAAGTCTCAGGGAAGAGGGGGGGGGGGTCGTGAGGGGGATGTATAGTTAGTATAGACAGGGGGGAGTCACGGTTACTGAGGCTGCTATAGAAACCCCCCCTTTCCATACGGAGACATCAGGAAAGAGAATTAAATAGACCCCCCAAGTCTAGTGACAGGAATATCCCCCCAGCCATAGAGATACACCGAGGTCACCTCACAGGGAGACTAGCGGATACATCCCAGCGAATATTCGCACAAGACGAACAGCTGGGATAATAGAAGAAGAGCCGCGAGGTGCAGCGAGTACAATGAAGGGAAAGCCGGGGAGGGATGAGGAGAAATCAGGGAAGAAGAAAAGGAACAATCAGGTGATATCAAAGGGAACAATGAGGAGGTTCGTGCGACACCGGGTCTGGTTCGGGCAGATCCGGGGTTGAGTTAAATTGGAGGAGACACAATAGAAAATCTATGGGGAAAATAAATAGAAACCAGCGAATATCCAGCGAAAAGATTACACGACCTCTCCACTCAGGACAAATCAGCCAGGATATCGCAGCGAGCGAATAAACGCGAGGAGAAGAGGAAAAAAAACCCGACACATCAGTCAGCCAATAAATGGGGGTCTCGCCGGTCTCCGCGAGCTTAGTAAATACCCCTCTCTTCCCGGTGTGAAGTTTTTTTTCTGGGGGGGAGAGAGAGAGACCCCCGGAAACCAAACAGGTGATTCTCGTCTCAAGAAGAAAAGAAAAAACCCCGCGTGTTCGCGAAGGGACAACAAAGAAACCCGCCAGGAACAATGGGAGAGCCCGGGAGATGGGGGGGCACATTACCTTGGTAACTGGCACCTCGGTGGTGGTGGTTGTGGTGGTATCAACATCAGCCATCTTCACAGGCGGGTGGGCGAAGGTCTGGTTTTTAATAATAATAATAAATAGGGACGGAGGATAACGACAGACGTGGGACGGCGAGATGAGGAATGAAACAACTGGACCACAAGCCGAGAATTAAATACGAACTCGGGCTGGGCGGGCATCCGAGGATGGCAAATATGCGATTGGCCGAGACTAGATGCTGTCGGGATTCTGATTGGCGGAGAGACGTGTCTATTCTGCCCAGGGTGCCCGCCCTTTACATAGTTTCCAGGGCTCCCTTGTTCCCATTGGTCCATGGGGCGGGGACTATGCTAATACAGGAGCATGTTGAGTAGGACAGATGCTGCTGAGCATCCATTGGTTGTTGCATTACATTGGCACAGATCGGGCCCCCTTTTGTCAGGGCTGGTGGTGAGTGGCTGATGCTCCAGCCCATCCTTATTTTCTCATCTCCCTCCTGCCATTGGTTTGCATTACTTGTGTTATTGGAAGGAGTGCAGTTTGTGCAAAGGAGGGGTGAGGGATGGGTCTATTTTCTGGGAGTACAGGAGTTTAAACTAATATTTCCGGTGTTGCTATTTGTGGGTTGTAACAGCCAAAGCATTGATCTTTCAACGGCTTTTTATTAAACACCCCCCCCTACCCCCATCTTGCTGTGGGCTGTGCTTTGTAAAAAAAAAAAGATGCTCAGTGGGCCGTGTGCATCATAGCTGGTGTAACTAGCACCACCTCCAGCGTGCTAAGGATGTTTATAATCCAGTAAAGCATGCACTGTATTTACTGTGCAATCCCCCCCCCCCAGCAATGCAAACCTGTAATTAGCATTCGCTTTAACTGATGCATGGTCCAGTAGTTGCTGCTTTAGCAGAATACAATGGTGCTTCTTGTTTTTATAATGCAGAAAGGATGGGAAACACAGCTTGCCAGCCAACTTCTCACACACAAGACGTGTTTTCTAAAGGCACATTGCTGAGGTCTGGCACCGACACCTGTAATTCCACTGCAGTTTAGTCACTTACTGTCCTGCTGTCAGAGTAATGAGTGGGATGTAGATATTCTCTACTGGTCTGAATAGAAACTGGGAAAGTGAGTTTGTGGCAAGATCCAGCATTATGTGACACAATGTATCAACATTTCCTGTAAAGGGCTCCTTAGCCCCCTTCCATAATTACCCCACAAGCACACATCGTATCTGCCACCCCACAGCAGCAAGTCCACTCATACTGCAGGGCAATAGTGACAGATCGCACTACTTCCAGAGCAGAAAACTCCCTTTCCTCCCTATTCACACAATGTACCTTAGCTGGTTTGGCTCATACACAAATCTAAGTAGCACAGTATAGATTTAAATCGTACTGTCTAATTAAGTCAAATAAATCTATTTATTATTTTGCTCTGTGCTGTTTGTGGCACAATCTGCTAAGTTACTGCTATAATGGTGAGTATTTAATTTGCATATAGTTCCTCCAGGGAATGCAGGCAAATATTACAAAATTGTTACCTATAATTATAAAAGTTCTGAAACATTACTATGTTCATTAGATTGTCGCAGGAAGCACTCCGAATACCTGCTTTTATTCTTACCTTTGAGTTTCTAGTCGGTAACTATGATAGCAAGACTAGCCCCATTGGTATACAAACACAATATAATACAGATTTCGACCGTATCGGTTAGTTATATTTTTTTTATTGTGCTTGGATTACAGATGCCTTAAAAAGATTGTGTTTCCTTAACATTGTTTATAAAAAAAAATTCAAGCACAATCTATATATTGTGTTAGCAGAATTGCAAGCAAAGGCCTAAATTTAGACAATGTGTCTGTGGGGGTCTTATGTCTATGACATCACCGGCGAGCCCAATATGCAAATTACACATTTCCCACCAAAAATATGTGAATTTGCATATCAAGACACAGTGATGTCATAAGCAGGACACCATTTAAAACACATTTGTTAATTTATGAAGTTTCTTCCATTTTTGCTAACACAACATAGAGATCATTTTCGATCAATATTTATTTTCTACATTCACAGTATTCGAAATGTCGAAGACTTCCTCCCAGTTTCCTCTCTTTCTAACTCAGCTATAAATGCCTGATGTTTGCAGTTCGTTTCCACACTCCACTCTTTAGTGAATAGGCTCTTTAGGATAGTTGCAGTGGGAAAGTTTGACCTGAAGGGTTCAGTATCCCCGGGGGCTGCAGGTTAATCAGTATAGATAGATAGACATGTTCAAGTCTCTGTATAACACTGCTAGTGAGAGCAGGTCTGAGAGAGGAGTTACGGTACTTGTCCATGTCAGACACTGGAAGCAGGGGATTCCCGACTCATGTATGTGATGAGCGTGGCCCGTTACAGTCACATGACCTGTTTTATAAACATTAACAAGGTTCTCTTTAGCTATGAACTCGCACAATCAGTTACGGAAAGGGAACTGATTCTAATACAGGAGAAAATACCTCCAACTCCGGAAATGAAACTCGGATTTGGAAAAACATGACAGCATAGTTGCCAACAATCCCAGATTTGGTGGGACAGTCCTGTTTTTTTTGGTCCTGTCTCATCAGATTTGAGGCTGTCCAGGCATGAGTAATTCATAGGAGGAACTCATGAGATGCACAAATTGGGCTACCTGTACTGGGCAGACTGGAGCTCACTCACTAAACAGGTGTGAGCGCTGTAAATACTATACATATATAATATGACGCTTACTATACAGGTGTGAGCGTGCTGTAAATAATATACATATATAATATGACTAACTAAACAGGTGTGAGTGCTGTAATTACTATACATATATAATATGACGCTTACTAAACAGGTGTGAGCTTGCTGTAAATACTATACATATATAATATGACGCTTACTAAACAGGTGTGAGCGCTGTAAATACTATACATATATAATATGACGCTTACTAAACAGGTGTGAGCGCTGTAAATACTATACATATATAATATGACGCTTACTAAACAGGTGTGAGTGCTGTAAATACTATACATATATAATATGACGCTTACTAAACAGGTGTGAGCGCTGTAAATACTATACATATATAATATGACTCTTACTAAACAGGTGTGAGCGCTGTAAATACTATACATATATAATATGACTCTTACCAAACAGGTGTGAGCGCTGTAAATACTATACATATATAATATGACTCTTACCAAACAGGTGTGAGCGCTGTAAATACTATACATATATAATATGACGCTTACTAAACAGGTGTGAGCTTGCTGTAAATACTATACATATATAATATAATGCTTACTAAACAGGTGTGAGCGCTGTAAATACTATACATATATAATATGACGCTTACTAAACAGGTGTGAGCGCTGTAAATACTATACATAAATAATATGACGCTTACTAAACAGGTGTGAGCGCTGTAAATACTATACATATATAATATAATGCTTACTAAACAGGTGTGAGCGCTGTAAATACTATACATATATAATATGACGCTTACTAAACAGGTGTGAGCGCTGTAAATACTATACATATATAATATGATTCTTACTAAACAGGTGTGAGCGCTGTAAATACTATACATATATAATATGTCTCTTACTAAACAGGTGTGAGCGCTGTAAATACTATACATATATAATATGTCTCTTACTAAACAGGTGTGAGTGCTGTAAATACTATACATATATATAATATGACGCTTACTAAACAGGTGTGAGTGCTGTAAATACTATACATATATAATATGACGCTTACTAAACAGGTGTGAGTGCTGTAAATACTATACATATATATAATATGACGCTTACTAAACAGGTGTGAGTGCTGTAAATACTATACATATATATAATATGACGCTTACTAAACAGGTGTGAGCGCTGTAAATACTATACATATATAATATGATGCTTACTAAACAGGTGTGAGCGTGCTGTAAATAATATACATATATAATATGACTAACTAAACAGGTGTGAGTGCTGTAAATACTATACATATATAATATGACGCTTACTAAACAGATGTGTGCTGTAAATACTATACATATATATAATATGACGCTTACTAAACAGATGTGAGCGTGCTTTAAATACTATACATATATAATATGACGCTTACTAAACAGGTGTGAGTGCTGTAAATACTATACATATATAATATGATGCTTACTAAACAGGTGTGAGCGCTGTAAATACTATACATATATAATATGACGTTTACTAAAAAGGTGTGAGCGCTATAAATACTATACATATATAATATGACGTTTACTAAAAAGGTGTGAGTGCTGTAAATACTATACATATATAATATGACGTTTACTAAAAAGGTGTGAGTGCTGTAAATACTATACATATATAATATGATGTTTACTAAAAAGGTGTGAGTGCTGTAAATACTATACATATATAATATGACGCTTACTAAAAAGGTGTGAGTGCTCTGTAAATACTATTCATATATAATATGACGTTTACTAAAAAGGTGTGAGTGCTCTGTAAATACTATACATATATAATATGACGCTTACTAAACAGGTGTGAGAGTGCTGTAAATACTATACATATATAATATGACGTTTACTAAAGAGGTGTGAGCGCTGTAAATATTATACATATATAATATGACGCTTACTAAACATTTGTGATTGTGCTGTAAATACTATACATATATAATATGTCTCTTACTAAACAGGTGTGAGCGCTGTAAATACTATACATATATAATATGACGCTTACTAAACAGGTGTGAGCGCTGTAAATACTATACATATATAATATAATGCTTACTAAACAGGTGTCAGCGCTGTAAATACTATACATATATAATATGTCTCTTACTAAACAGGTGTGAGTGCTGTAAATACTATACATATATAATATGATGCTTACTAAACAGGTGTGAGTGCTGTAAATACTATACATATATAATATAATGCTTACTAAACAGGTGTGAGCGCTGTAAATACTATACATATATAATATGACGCTTACTAAACAGGTGTGAGCGCTGTAAATATTATACATATATAATATGACGCTTACTAAACATTTGTGATTGTGCTGTAAATACTATACATATATAATATGATGCTTACTAAACATTTGTGATTGTGCTGTAAATATTATACATATATAATATGATGCTTACTATTAATCATGTATTAATAGTACATATCAGCGTGTGATTAGCACAGTCTCTGAGTGTCCTCTACTTTGCATTGTTTTTCTCCCTTGTGTCGTTGTGTTTATCATTGTTAATGAATTGTCTGTACGTTTTAATCCTGTGGGTGTTTTGCATTTACTTCCAACACTAGTGCCATTCAGTTTAAATGTTACTTTATTCATATCCATTACACTGCCCTCCAACATTCAGACCAACATCATCCACACAATACTGAATAGTACCACGCGTATCACTTAAACCAGAGCTCAGGGATTCTGCACATAGCAGACAAAGAGACTGACATCCTGACTCCTCTCTCTACCAGTATTAAAACAGAGATCAATACAGACTAGTTAAAGGACCACTGTGACCTGAAAATGACCTACCTTTTTCATTCAAATTAAAGTTAAATAATTAAATGTATGCACTCAGTATAATTTGTATTCTAAAATTGTTTCATTTATTCAGTAATGTCAGTTTTGCAACTTCTACTGATGCTCCCACTCAACTCTCAACATTTGGCTGCAGTCTAGGAGGCTACATTTTGTAGTGTTTAGAACAGACATATAATAATATCAGGTGAATGAAAGCTATCTTGCAGTGTATGCATACATATAATACACAGGAGTCTGTACAGAGCAGGCATATAATAAAACCAGGTGAATGAAAGTTATACTTGCAGTGTGTGCATACATAGATCACACTGGAGCCTGTACAGAGCAGACATATAATAATACCAGGTGAATGATAACTATACTTGCAGTGTGTGCATACATATATTACACAGGAGCATGTACAGAGCACACATAAAATAATACCAGGTGAATGAAAGTTATACTTGCAGTGGTGTATACATATATTACACAGGAGTCTGTACAGAGCAGACATATAATAATACCTGGTGAATGATAACTTTACTTGCAGTGTGAGCATACATATATTACTCAGGAGTCTGTACAGAGCAGACAAATAATAATACCAGGGGAATGATAACTATACTTGCAGTGTGTGCATACATATATATTACACAGGAGCATGTACAGAGCAAACATATAATAATTCCACGTGAATGATAATTATCCTTGCAATGTGTGTATATATATATATTACACAGGAGCCTGTACATAGCAGACATATAATAATACCAGGTGAATGATAACTATACTTGCAGTGTGTGCATACATATATTACACAGGAGTCTGTACAGAGCAGACATATAATAATACCAGGTGAATGATAACTATACTTGCAATGTGTGCATACATATATTACACAGGAGCCTGTACAGAGCAGACATATAATAATACCAGGTGAATGATAACTATACTTGTAGTGTGTGTCTACACATATATTATACAGGAGCCTGTACAGAGCAGACATATAATAATACCAAGTGAATGATAACTATACTTGCAATGTGTGCATACATATATTACACAGGAGTCTGTACAGAGCAGACATATAATAATACCAAGTGAATGATAACTATACTTGCAGTGTGTGCATACATATATTACACAGGAGCCTGTACAGAGCAGACATGTAATAATACCAGGTGAATGATAACTATACTTGCAGTGTGTGCATGCATATATTACACAGGAGTCTGTACAGAGCAGACATATAATAATACCAGGTGAATGATAACTATACTTGCAATGTGTGCATACATATATTACACAGGAGTCTGTACAGAGCACACATATAATAATACCAGGTGAATGATAACTATACTTGCAGTGTGTGCATACATATATTACACAGGAGTCTGTACAGAGCAGACATGTAATAATACCAGGTGAATGATAACTATACTTGCAGTGTGTGCATACATATATTACACAGGAGTCTGTACAGAGCAGACATATAATAATACCAGGTGAATGATCAGGCCCACAGTGTATTATATTAGGGGCTGGGAGCCGCTCAAATGGCTCAAATCCCTGTTCATCATAGGGCAGACAGTATATCTGGCACCCCTATGATAATATAATGATAATAATAAATGAGGTTGGGAGCCACACGTTATACACAAAAAGCACTGACCCCCCCATGTAAATTATTGGGGCCCTTATAGAATTATAAAATGTTTTTAATTTATTTATTTAATTTCAGTAGTACTTTGGCTATACTCCTCCCCGACATGAGTCTGTATCCGGCCTATAAAAGTCTAAGAGGAGGACAGAGGCCACAATGGCTGATTTGGTGCACTATCGTGGTTCCTTAGTAGCCTGAATTCATGGGCTAATTTGGATCACTGGAGGGGTCCGAAACTCGGGCGCCACCTGAGACGACTCTAACGTTTCTATGTGATTTCATATTACATATTAAGCTGTATTTATATTAATAGGGGATTTGTGTGACACAGACGTGTAATTACTGTTATTGAAGGACAACAGAAAAAAATACTTCAGATTCCTTTCACTCCAACTGACTTCACTGCTCGCCTTGTCCATAGCTGCCAACAATTCTGAATTTGCCAGGACTGTCCTGTTTTTTGGAGTCCTGTTGAGTAACTCCACCCCTTTAGGTTGCACCCATTTTTTTTTTTGCCCTGGGGCCACGCCCCCTAGCAAGTATGCTTGTCCAGGCTGCACAGCCAGGGACAGTAGGAGATTTTAACCCCTTCATGACTAGAGCTTTCTTGGCATTAATATTGTGTGTTACTATTACCCAATTTAATGCTACTCACATTATCTAACGCAGAAGGATACAGGGCTGACCCTGCCAGGAACTGAAGCTGCAATCCAGAGCAGATTCTACTGATGATGCATTAGACTCCTGACTTATTGTACTGCATTTTAATTGGTCAAACCTTTTCTCAATAAATGAAAACTATAAATATCTATCTTGAAAATCAGTGAGCACAATATTATTCTAAAATTCACTATATTCTCAAAATGATATAATTTACAATTGATCCAAATCCAAAGTTCCAGAGCAAAACTTTTACCCTGTAGACTGTTTCATCTTTTGAGCAAAATCAGAGCCCAGCGCAAAGGTCTAAAACTCTCAACACAACTAAAAGCTTTGTAAAAAGAATGTGTTTATATTTTATGGTAATATTAACTCCTTCACGTCCTTAACGACCAAAGCACCGTCCGATGTCTATGTGTTCCTGGCTGCTGGTCATGAAGTGATCGCACCCAGGAACACAAAAGCAGGGACCCGATCAGGGTCTCTATATACCCTGTAGGTCTCGCGATACTTCGTGACGTCACATGCCACGAAGGGATGCTCTGAGCATTCGCTACATTTCCTAAGTCAGACTGAGGCCACTACAAGCGGGAAGGGGTTAATTGGCACAAAGACTAATAACTGTTTAATTATGCAATTATACCAAAAGGGTAGAGGTTAATACAGTGAAGGAGTTTAAGCATGCATGGGATAGGTATAAGGCTATCCTAGATATAAGATAAGGCCAGGGACTAATGAAAGTATTACATTACTGAGAGGGTAGTGGATGTATGGAATAGTCTTCCAGCAGAAGTGGTAGAGGTTAATACAGTGAAGGAGTTTAAGCATGCATGGGATAGGTATAAGGCTATCCTAGATATAAGATAAGGTCAGGGACTAATGATAGTATTACATTACTGAGAGGGTAGTGGATACATGGAATAGTCTTCCAGTAGAAGTGGTAGAGGTTAATACAGTGAAGGAGTTTAAGCATGCATGGGATAGGTATAAGGCTATCCTAGATATAAGATAAGGCCAGAGACTAATGATAGTATTACATTACTGAGAGGGTAGTGGATGCATGGAATAGTCTTCCAGTAGAAGTGGTAGAGGTTAATATAGTGAAGGAGTTTAAGCATGCATGGGATAGGTATAAGGCTATCCTAGCTATAAGATAAGGTCAGGGACTAATGAGAGTATTACATTACTGAGAGAGTAGTGGATGCATGGAATAGTCTTCCAGTAGAGGTGGTACGGGTTAATACAGTGAAGGAGTTTAAGCATGCATGGGATAGGTATAAGGCTATCCTAGATACAAGATAATGCCAAGGACTAATGAAAGTATTACATTACTGAGAGGGTAGTGGATGTATGGAATAGTCTTCCAGTAGAAGTGGTAGAGGTTAATACAGTGAAGGAGTTTATGCATGCATGGGATAGGTAAAAGGCTATCCTAGATATAAGATAAGGCCAGGGACTAATGAAAGTATTACATTACTGAGAGGGTAGTGGTTACATGGAATAGTCTTCCAGTAGAAGTGGTAGAGGTTAATACAGTGAAGGAGTTTAAGCATGCATGGGATAGGTATAAGGCTATCCTAGATATAAGATAAGGTCAGGGACTAATGAAAGTATTACATTACTGAGAGGGTAGTGGATGTATGGAATAGTCTTCCAGTAGAAGTGGTAGAGGTTAATACAGTGAAGGAGTTTAAGCATGCATGTGATAGGTATAAGGCTATCCTAGATATAAGATAAGGTCAGGGACTAATGAGAGTATTACTTTACTGAGAGGGTAGTGGATGCATAGAATAGTCTTCCAGTAGAAGTGGTAGAGGTTAATACAGTGAAGGAGTTTAAGCATGCATGGGATAGGTATAAGGCTATCCTAGATATAAGATAAGGCCAGGGACTAATGAAAGTATTACATTACTGAGAGGGTAGTGGATGTATGGAATAGTCTTCCAGTAGAAGTGGTAGAGGTTAATACAGTGAAGGAGTTTAAGCATGCATGGGATAGGTATAAGGCTATCCTAGATATAAGATAAGGTCAGGGACTAATGAAAGTATTACATTACTGAGAGGGTAGTGGATGCATGGAATAGTCTTCCAGTAGAAGTGGTAGAGGTTAATACAGTGAAGGAGTTTAAGCATGCGTGGGATAGGTATAAGGCTATCCTAGATATAAGATAAGGTCAGGGACTAATGAAAGTATTACATTACTGAGAGGGTAGTGGATGTATGGAATAGTCTTCCAGTAGAAGTGGTAGAGGTTAATACAGTGAAGGAGTTTAAGCATGCATGGGATAGGTATAAGGCTATCCTAGATATAAGATAAGGCCAGGGACTAATGAAAGTATTACATTACTGAGAGGGTAGTGGATGTATGGAATAGTCTTCCAGTAGAAGTGGTAGAGGTTAATACAGTGAAGGAGTTTAAGCATGCATGGGATAGGTATAAGGCTATCCTAGATATAAGATAAGGTCAGGGACTAATGAAAGTATTACATTACTGAGAGGGTAGTGGATGCATGGAATAGTCTTCCAGTAGAAGTGGTAGAGGTTAATACAGTGAAGGAGTTTAAGCATGCGTGGGATAGGTATAAGGCTATCCTAGATATAAGATAAGGTCAGGGACTAATGAAAGTATTACATTACTGAGAGGGTAGTGGATGTATGGAATAGTCTTCCAGTAGAAGTGGTAGAGGTTAATACAGTGAAGGAGTTTAAGCATGCATGGGATAGGTATAAGGCTATCCTAGATATAAGATAAGGTCAGGGACTAATGATAGTATTACATTACTGAGAGGGTAGTGGATGTATGGAATAGTCTTCCAGTAGAAGTGGTAGAGGTTAATACAGTGAAGGAGTTTAAGCATGCGTGGTATAGGTATAAGGCTATCCTAGATATAAGATAAGGTCAGGGACTAATGAAAGTATTACATTACTGAGAGGGTAGTGGATGTATGGAATAGTCTTCCAGTAGAAGTGGTAGAGGTTAATACAGTGAAGGAGTTTAAGCATGTATGGGATAGGTATAAGGCTATCCTAGATATAAGATAAGGCCAGGGACTAATGAAAGTATTACTTTACTGAGAGGGTAGTGGATGTATGGAATAGTCTTCCAGTAGAAGTGGTAGAGGTTAATACAGTGAAGGAGTTTAAGCATGCGTGGGATAGGTATAAGGCTATCCTAGATATAAGATAAGGCCAGAGACTAATGAAAGTATTACATTACTGAGAGGGTAGTGGATGTATGGAATAGTCTTCCAGTAGAAGTGGTAGAGGTTAATACAGTGAAGGAGTTTAAGCATGCGTGGGATAGGTATAAGGCTATCCTAGATATAAGATAAGGCCAGGGACTAATGAAAGTATTAGTTTACTGAGAGGGTAGTGGATGTATGGAATAGTCTTCCAGTAGAAGTGGTAGAGGTTAATACAGTGAAGGAGTTTAAGCATGCGTGGGATAGGTATAAGGCTATCCTAGATATAAGATAAGGCCAGGGACTAATGAAAGTATTAGTTTACTGAGAGGGTAGTGGATGTATGGAATAGTCTTCCAGTAGAAGTGGTAGAGGTTAATACAGTGAAGGAGTTTAAGCATGCGTGGGATAGGTATAAGGCTATCCTAGATATAAGATAAGGCCAGGGACTAATGAAAGTATTAGTTTACTGAGAGGGTAGTGGATGTATGGAATAGTCTTCCAGTAGAAGTGGTAGAGGTTAATACAGTGAAGGAGTTTAAGCATGCATGGGATAGGTATAAGGCCATCCTAGATATAAGATAAGGTCTGGGACTAATGAAAGTATTACATTACTGAGAGGGTAGTGGATGTATGGAATAGTCTTCCAGTAGAAGCGGTAGAGGTTAATACAGTGATGGAGTTTAAGCATACATGGGATAGGTATAAGGCTATCCTAGATATAAGATAAGGCCAGGGACTAATGAAAGTATTACATTACTGAGAGGGTAGTGGATGTATGGAATAGTCTTCCAGTAGAAGTGGTAGAGGTTAATACATTGAAGGAGTTTAAGCATGCATGGGATAGGTATAAGGCTACACCAGATATAAGATAAGGCCAGGGACTAATGAAAGTATTACTTTACTGAGAGGGTAGTGGATGTATGGAATAGTCTTCCAGTAGAAGCGGTAGAGGTTAATACAGTGAAGGAGTTTAAGCATGCATGGGATAGGTATAAGGCTATCCTAGATATAAGATAAGGCCAGGGACTAATGAAAGTATTACATTACTGAGAGGGTAGTGGATGTATGGAATAGTCTTCCAGTAGAAGTGGTAGAGGTTCATACAGTGAAGGAGTTTAAGCATGCATGGGATAGGTATAAGGCTATCCTAGATATAAGATAAGGTCAGGGACTAATGAAAGTATTACATTACTGAGAGGGTAGTGGATGTATGGAATAGTCTTCCAGTAGAAGTGGTAGAGGTTAATACAGTGAAGGAGTTTAAGCATGCGTGGGATAGGTATAAGGCTATCCTAGATATAAGATAAGATCAGGGACTAATGAAAGTATTACATTACTGAGAGGGTAGTGGATGTATGGAATATTCTTCCAGTAAAAGTGGTAGAGGTTAATACAGTGAAGAAGTTTAAGCATGCATGGGATAGGTATAAGGCTATCCTAGATATAAGATAAGGTCAGGGACTAATGAAAGTATTACTTTACTGAGAGGGTAGTGGATGTATGGAATAGTCTTCCAGTAGAAGTGGTAGAGGTTAATACAGTGAAGAAGTTTAAGCATTCATGGGATAGGTATAAGGCTATCCTAGATATAAGATAAGGCCAGGGACTAATGAAAGTATTACATTACTGAGAGGGTAGTGGATGCATGGAATAGTCTTCCAGTAGAAGTGGTAGAGGTTAATACAGTGAAGAAGTTTAAGCATGCATGGGATAGGTATAAGGCTATCCTAGATATAAGATAAGGCCAGGGACTAATGAAAGTATTACTTTACTGAGAGGGTAGTGGGTGTATGGAATAGTCTTCCAGTATAAGTGGAAGAGGTTAATACAGTGAAGGAGTTTAAGCATGCATGGGATAGGTATAAGGCTATCCTAGATATAAGATAAGGTCAGGGACTAATGAAAGTATTACTTTACTGAGAGGGTAGTGGATGCATGGAATAGTCTTCTAGTAGAAGTGGTAGAGGTTAATACAGTGAAGGAGTTTAAGCATGCATGGGATAGTTATAAGGCTATCCTAGATATAAGATAAGGTCAGGGACTAATGAAAGTATTACATTACTGAGAGGGTAGTGGGTGCATGGAATAGTCTTCCAGTATAAGTGGTAGAGGTTAATACAGTGAAGGAGTTTAAGCATGCATGGGATAGGTATAAGGCTATCCTAGATATAAGATAAGGTCAGGGACTAATGAAAGTATTACTTTACTGAGAGGGTAGTGGATGCATGGAATAGTCTTCTAGTAGAAGTGGTAGAGGTTAATACAGTGAAGGAGTTTAAGCATGCGTGGGATAGGTATAAGGCTATCCTAGATATAAGATAAGGCCAGGGACTAATGAAAGTATTAGTTTACTGAGAGGGTAGTGGATGTATGGAATAGTCTTCCAGTAGAAGTGGTAGAGGTTAATACAGTGAAGGAGTTTAAGCATGCATGGGATAGGTATAAGGCCATCCTAGATATAAGATAAGGTCTGGGACTAATGAAAGTATTACATTACTGAGAGGGTAGTGGATGTATGGAATAGTCTTCCAGTAGAAGCGGTAGAGGTTAATACAGTGATGGAGTTTAAGCATGCATGGGATAGGTATAAGGCTATCCTAGATATAAGATAAGGCCAGGGACTAATGAAAGTATTACATTACTGAGAGGGTAGTGGATGTATGGAATAGTCTTCCAGTAGAAGTGGTAGAGGTTAATACATTGAAGGAGTTTAAGCATGCATGGGATAGGTATAAGGCTACACCAGATATAAGATAAGGCCAGGGACTAATGAAAGTATTACTTTACTGAGAGGGTAGTGGATGTATGGAATAGTCTTCCAGTAGAAGCGGTAGAGGTTAATACAGTGAAGGAGTTTAAGCATGCATGGGATAGGTATAAGGCTATCCTAGATATAAGATAAGGCCAGGGACTAATGAAAGTATTACATTACTGAGAGGGTAGTGGATACATGGAATAGTCTTCCAGTAGAAGTGGTAGAGGTTCATACAGTGAAGGAGTTTAAGCATGCATGGGATAGGTATAAGGCTATCCTAGATATAAGATAAGGCCAGGGACTAATGAAAGTATTACATTACTGAGAGGGTAGTGGATGTATGGAATAGTCTTCCAGTAGAAGTGGTAGAGGTTAATACAGTGAAGGAGTTTAAGCATGCGTGGGATAGGTATAAGGCTATCCTAGATATAAGATAAGATCAGGGACTAATGAAAGTATTACATTACTGAGAGGGTAGTGGATGTATGGAATATTCTTCCAGTAAAAGTGGTAGAGGTTAATACAGTGAAGAAGTTTAAGCATGCATGGGATAGGTATAAGGCTATCCTAGATATAAGATAAGGTCAGGGACTAATGAAAGTATTACTTTACTGAGAGGGTAGTGGATGTATGGAATAGTCTTCCAGTAGAAGTGGTCGAGGTTAATACAGTGAAGAAGTTTAAGCATTCATGGGATAGGTATAAGGCTATCCTTGATATAAGATAAGGCCAGGGACTAATGAAAGTATTACATTACTGAGAGGGTAGTGGATGCATGGAATAGTCTTCCAGTAGAAGTGGTAGAGGTTAATACAGTGAAGAAGTTTAAGCATGCATGGGATAGGTATAAGGCTATCCTAGATATAAGATAAGGCCAGGGACTAATGAAAGTATTACTTTACTGAGAGGGTAGTGGGTGTATGGAATAGTCTTCCAGTATAAGTGGAAGAGGTTAATACAGTGAAGGAGTTTAAGCATGCATGGGATAGGTATAAGGCTATCCTAGATATAAGATAAGGTCAGGGACTAATGAAAGTATTACTTTACTGAGAGGGTAGTGGATGCATGGAATAGTCTTCTAGTAGAAGTGGTAGAGGTTAATACAGTGAAGGAGTTTAAGCATGCATGGGATAGTTATAAGGCTATCCTAGATATAAGATAAGGTCAGGGACTAATGAAAGTATTACATTACTGAGAGGGTAGTGGGTGCATGGAATAGTCTTCCAGTATAAGTGGTAGAGGTTAATACAGTGAAGGAGTTTAAGCATGCATGGGATAGGTATAAGGCTATCCTAGATATAAGATAAGGTCAGGGACTAATGAAAGTATTACTTTACTGAGAGGGTAGTGGATGCATGGAATAGTCTTCTAGTAGAAGTGGTAGAGGTTAATACAGTGAAGGAGTTTAAGCATGCGTGGGATAGGTATAAGGCTATCCTAGATATAAGATAAGGCCAGGGACTAATGAAAGTATTACATTACTGAGAGGGTAGTGGATGTATGGAATAGTCTTCCAGTAGAAGTGGTAGAGGTTAATACAGTGAAGGAGTTTAAGCATGCATGGAATAGGTATAAGGCTATCCTAGATATGAGATAAGGCCAGGGACTAATGAAAGTATTACATTACTGAGAGGGTAGTGGATGTATGGAATAGTCTTCCAGTAGAAGTGGTAGAGGTTAATACAGTGAAGGAGTTTAAGCATGCATGGGATAGGTATAAGGCTATCCTAGATATAAGATAAGGCCAGGGACTAATGAAAGTATTACATTACTGAGAGGGTAGTGGATGTATGGAATAGTCTTCCAGTAGAAGTGGTAGAGGTTAATACAGTGAAGGAGTTTAAGCATGCGTGGGATAGGTATAAGGCTATCCTAGATATAAGATAAGGTCAGGGACTAATGATAGTATTACATTACTGAGAGGGTAGTGGATGCATGGAATAGTCTTCCAGTAGAAGTGGTAGAGGTTAATACAGTGAAGGAGTTTAAGCATGCGTGGGATAGGTATAAGGCTATCCTAGATATAAGATAAGGCCGGGGACTGTTCAGACTATATGGGCCAAATGTTTTTCTGCCGGTGACACAGTCTATGTTTCTATGTTTATACTTTTTGTCCACCTGGGGGAGCCAGAGGAATCAGTGGCCCTTTATCTGGTTAGTTACTATAGTAAATTCAGCTTAGATAGACTGCAATCCAAGACCTTAACACAGAAAGTCTTGTGAATAAAAAAATACATAGGGGGTTATTTAATATTAATCCATGTATTTTCTTGCATTTCTGCTAACAAAATATACAGAGCATATGAAGGGACTCTGACACCAAAACACTGCTTATTACAAATCTATAAAATAAGAGGAATGGATGTTTTATATGTGTCTGTGGTGTCGCCTGCTTATGACATCACATTGTGGCCTGATATCCATTGAAAGTTCGTTTGCATACCAAGCCACGGCTGATGTCATAATTAGGAGACTCCACGGACATATATTGCTTGTATTTTATACATTTGCTTCTATTCAGCATGTTTTATTCCCTGCATGTGCAGTGTAATCCGTGTTTAAGTGACAGATTTGCTTTAAGTTTGAAACAACATGTCCTGGCTTTGTGTCCAGAGGAAAGTATAAATATATGTGTTTTGTTTGCACACAATCCTAACCTACCTCCGAGCCTCCTTATTGGATGTCACTAAATTTAAAAGCACCCGTTTTAAAATTTTTTAGCACCATCTACAACCTACAGTAAATAAGCCAGGCAGCTGCCCTGTCACTTTGTATAACAAATAACAGAGATGGGGGTCACCCGAATTGTAACAAGTGGGAAGAGGACCTGTGAATGTCACCCACAGCTTCTCATTCAGCTTAGATTCTCACCCCAAATAACCCAGCCTCATCCAGAGCACCGCGGAAACCACATACTAATTGTGTTGCCGCCCCAGACGCCACATACTCTAGTTTCGTGGTCCAAGCCCGTGGCCATAACGTCAGAAGGCTATACTCAGACATGTCATAACGGCCCCATACATGGGATTAACTTGCACACTTACTGTACACCCCACAACCATTCTGTCCTATTCATTACTAGATTAACAAGAACGTGGCAATTGAATGTCATTGTGTTGGGTTCTTAAAGTAACAGAACCTCCCCATGGAGTCATTCCTCCACCATCCCATTGATTTGCAGATCACACACAGCTCCATCTTTCTTGCCTGTGGCTGGTTTTTATTCTTCTTTACTGGCCACTAGTCTTTGTTTGTCATCCACTTTGATGGTACCTCGCTCGCATTGTGTGTGGATCCTCCAACCCCCCTCTCTCAGTCTCATCTGCCTTCCATCCCCCACAGAGACAGAGTCAGAGCCCCCCACGGAGAATAACCTTCCAATCATTCGCCATGCAAAGCCACTGTCACAGATGTATCTTCTATAAGGTCGGCCTCCAGCCATTTCAACCAATCATATAACTCACAATCTCTCATGTTTTCACATAAATATCAATCTGTCCAATAGGAGATCAATAACAATAAACCACAAATGTGGTACAACGTACAACAACGTCACTTAGTGTCAGAGACACCTTGTATGTATCAGCTTCCAATAATCTAATCTGCCCAATATCCTGAATCCTTTCATAACTCCCTGGCCTTATCTTATATCTAGGATAGCCTTATACCTATCCCACGCATGCTTAAACTCCACTGTATTAACCTCTACCACTTCTACTGGAAGACTATTCCATACATCCACTACCCTCTCAGTAAAGTAATACTTTCATTAGTCCCTGGCCTTATCTTATATCTAGGATAGCCTTATACCTATCCCACGCATGCTTAAACTCCTTCACTGTATTAACCTCTACCACTTCTACTGGGAGACTATTCCATGCATCCACTACCCTCTCAGTAATGTAATACTTTCATTAGTCCCTGACCTTATCTTATATCTAGGATAGCCTTATACCTATCCCATGCATGCTTAAACTCCTTCACTGTATTAACCTCTACCACTTCTACTGGAAGACTATTCCATACATCCACTACCCTCTCAGTAATGTAATACTTTCATTAGTCCCTGATCTTATCTTATATCTAGGATAGCCTTATACCTATCCCATGCATGCTTAAACTCCTTCACTGTATTAACCTCTATCACTTCTATTGGAAGACTATTCCATGCATCCACTACCCTCTCAGTAATGTAATACTTTCATTAGTCCCTGATCTTATCTTATATCTAGGATAGCCTTATACCTATCCCATGCATGCTTAAACTCCTTCACTGTATTAACCTCTACCACTTCTACTGGAAGACTATTTCATGCATCCACTACCCTCTCAGTAATGTAATACTTTCATTAGTCCCTGGCCTTATCTTATATCTAGGATAGCCTTGTGTCTATCCCACGCATGCTTAAACTCCTTCACTGTATTAACCTCTACCACTTCTATTGGAAGACTATTCCATGCATCCACTACCCTCTCAGTAATGTAATACTTTCATTAGTCCCTGGCCTTATCTTATATCTAGGATAGCCTTATACCTATCCCATGCATGCTTAAACTCCTTCACTGTATTAACCTCTACCACTTCTACTGGAAGACTATTCCATACATCCACTACCCTCTCAGTAATGTAATACTTTCATTAGTCCCTGGCCTTATATCTAGGATAGCCTTATACCTATCCCACACATGCTTAAACTCCTTCACTGTATTAACCTCTACCACTTCCACTGGAAGACTATTCCATACATCCACTACCCTCTCAGTAATGTAATACTTTCATTAGTCCCTGGTCTTATCTTATATCTAGGATAGCCTTATACCTATCCCATGCATGCTTAAACTCCTTCACTGTATAAACCTCTACCACTTCTACTGGAAGACTATTCCATACATCCACTACCCTCTCAGTATAGTAATACTTTCATTAGTTCCTGGCCTTATCTTATATCTAGGATAGCCTTATACCTATCCCACGCATGCTTAAACTCCTTCACTGTATTAACCTCTACCACTTCTACTGGAAGACTATTCCATACATCCACTACCCTCTCAGTAATGTAATATTTTCATTAGTCCCTGACCTTATCTTATATCTAGGATAACCTTATACCTATCCCATGTATGCTTAAACTCCTTCACTGTATTAACCTCTACCACTTCTGCTGGAAGACTATTCCATTTATCCACTACCCTCTCAGTAAAATAATACTTTCATTAGTCCCTGACCTTATCTTATATCTAGGATAGTCTTATACCTATCCCATGCATGCTTAAACTCCTTCACTGTATTAACCTGTACCACGTCTACTGGAAGACTATTCCATGCATCCACTACCCTCTCAGTAAAGTAATACTTTCATTAGTCCCTGACCTTATCTTATATCTAGGATAGCCTTATACCTATCCCATGCATGCTTAAACTCCTTCACTGTATTAACCTCTACCACTTCTACTGGAAGACTATTCCATACATCCACTACCCTCTCAGTAATGTAATACTTTCATTAGTCCCTGGCCTTATCTTATATCTAGGATAGCCTTATACCTATCCCATGCATGCTTAAACTCCTTCACTGTATTAACTTCTACCACTTCTACTGGAAGACTATTCCATACATCCACTACCCTCTCAGTCACACCTAAATGTGCACCTTGCATTAAGGCAGTCAATGCATTCTATGGGATGACAATGATTTAAAGGGACATGCTAAAAGCATTGAGTCTTTCACACATGCAGCAAGTTTCTGTGACCAGAGATATATAGGAAATTCCAGTGTATGGCTAGAGTAGTGAATATTCCCTTTCATTTTGGGACAGTGATAAAATAATTGATATAATCCAGTGCAGGACTTGGTAAATTAAAAGTGACTTTATAGGGCGAGTATAGAAAATTATGATCTATAGGAGCCGTCTGCAAAATTGCAAATAAATGCATCAACATATGTTACTTCCACTAGATAGGCTTATTATCATGGACTATTTTGTGATTATACCAGAGAGGTTTTATGTACTTTTACACATACAGGTTTGGTGCAAAGCTACACATGGCGTGCGCCAAGTTATAAATTATTCATGCAAGTGTTATGTGCAATTCACTGTAGATGCAAATGCTACAATTTGCCACTAATCCTTTTATATAATTTTTTTTATACTGATGTTTACAAATAAACTTCATACCCCCCGTCCCCCGTCCCCCTTCCCCGCCGGTTTCTAGAGTATCAGGAGATGATTGGCCCTTTGACACTTAGGGGTAGGTTGTAAGTACAATGCCTGAAGTTTCTATAACTGGTGACTTTTTAGGTCTCACCTGGGGATTCTGAGATTTACCACTAGGTGGCTCATGCATGATGTTCATCTCTGAGCTGCATAGTTTCATTATGTGGTCAGTATGGTGGATGCTACTAAGCCCTGAAATATGGGATAAATAGGATGCTATCTTCCCAGCTAGAGGCACCAGAATTGCTAGCGATTTGATTCCAGACAATGTGGAAAACCTAAAGAGCCACTTATTCAATAACCGCTTCTTACCTGAACTCCGCCCATTCAATTCAAGTTTGAGTATTGTGAGTGTACAGCTGTACACAAGGAGAACCGCAGCACAGACAGGGCACATTACATAAACAAGAGAGACGCCCTATGACGTTACAACTGCCGGAGTGAGATAAATATTACACCACTGCATTGTAGAGCAACATTTCCTTCCATAAAAGAAAATCCTATGTTTTACAGTCATTTTAAACCAGTGTTTGAGAATTCCCTTTAATAAATGATTCCATGCTTCATATTTAGGGCTCCATTCAGGAAAGATAGACTTTCAGGGAATTGAGAAGGGAATTTAAATCTTAAGGCCAAAGTAGTCAAGTTGGAAAAGTTACACCAATTCAAATGAATTAGAGATTTTTTTCCAACTCTGCTCCTTTGTCCTTAAGTTTCTAAAAAAATAATCTCAATTCCCTGCATTTCTCTCTTTCATAAATAAATGCTGTTTTGAAGCCTGAATAGATTACAATCTATTGCCAGCAGATGGCACTGCAGAGGTAAAAAGTAACCTCCCTAGTGCTGAGCCACCCCTTTGTCCAAATGGATCAGTCATATGAATTCCCCCTTCTCTTTATCCCCCTTCTCTTGATATGCAGATTACAAATGTCCCACTGAAAGCAGTTCATTTGCATATCAAGCCACAGGTGATGTCATAGACTTGAGACATCACAGACCCTTTTAAGACTTATTTTTGGCTAATTTGTATAGTTACTTTCAATTCTGCACAATGTATAGATTATTTTTCATCATTTCTTGTTCTGTAATATAGTATATTCTAATAGTATATATAACATTAATATATGCATTTTACAATTATTAAGACATTTTATTTGTTTTCATATACTATCATTTATTTTATTACAAATGTATTATTTTCACTGGAGTGAATAGATTTGGGTCAGATTTCAGACCCCTATGAAGCACCTGGGGGTCTTTACTCACTAACCAGTGACTTATAGTGAGGCATTTGTTGGAGAGACAGGCAGGAGGGATCATTTATTAATGTCTGGTTGTTGTATTTTACCGTTTACTGAAAAGATCTCATTTTATATCATGTTACATTATTTTCTATTCTGTTGCCTTTTAATGTTTATCTTTTTTTGTTCAGTTCAGAGCAGGTCACTGTTTTAGTCAAAAGGATCTCGTTCATTATTGGGGGTTATTATTCTGGGGCAAAATTCTAAAAGTGATTAAAACAGCAGGGGCATTCCACTGGTCTCCATGGCTACTGTAGAACATTCCACTGGTCTCCATGGCGACTGTAGAACATTCCACTGGTCTCCATGGTGACTGTAGAACATTCCACTGGTCTCCATGGTGACTGTAGAACATTCCACTGGTCTCCTTGGTGACTGTAGAACATTCCACTGGTCTCCATGGTGACCGTAGAACATTCCACTGGTCTCCATGGTGACCGTAGAACATTCCACTGGTCTCTTTGGTGACTTCACCAGTTTAGAACATGGCTCCAGAACTGACTCTGATGCATAACACCTTATTGTGCATCTTGTGTCTCAGCTGAAATCAGTGCACATCATGGAATTATTTGCAGAATATTTTGGACAATGGGGGTTATTCATAAGTTGTGGGGAAAAGTTTTAAAAGTGGAGCAGTCACCATAAAACCAATAGAATGTTCCTGTTGTTCTTTTTACCCATTTTTAGAACGTTGCCCCAGAATTGGGTGTTTGTGTTACATGTATCAATCTGTTGCATTCTTTTCCCAAAGTGATTGATAACTTTTAGCACGTGAGCTATTGTGGACTGCATTTCCCATGAGCCTTCTCTTGTCAATAGCTGGCTGGGCATCATGGGAGATGTAGTCCACAGAGCTTGCTGTAGCCTCTAGGAGAGTATTGGGGCTGGAGCAGCTTTACTTCAGGGAGTGGTTTATACAGCTTATTATTTCACAATCTCCTGTCTGACTGCAGGAATCTCCTGAGCTTGTCTAACACATCCCTCCCCTGCT
Source organism: Pelodytes ibericus (assembly GCA_036172795.1). NCBI lineage: Eukaryota > Metazoa > Chordata > Amphibia > Anura > Pelodytidae > Pelodytes > Pelodytes ibericus. The sequence goes on from CM069866.1 coordinate 5,249,455, forward strand.
GGCATCACATCTGCCCCAGGCATGAGCTTCTTCAGGGAATCAGGGAGGGGGCGAGGCAGCCCCTCAGATCAGGTAACAAGGAGTTATATCATGTTACATGCAAAGTGCTCTGCAACCTAAACTCTTATCTGGTGGAGTAAACCAGAGACTTCCGGCTACAGTGGACTACATCCCCCATTATGCTCAGTTATTCCATAGGTTGCATGATGGGAAATGCAGTCCATAACAGCTGCAGATCTCACCCATCATTAAGTTATAAGGTCCTGTGTGACCTGATATGACTTTACATGAATGGAGCTTACAATGATCTAATTAATCTGACTTTCCTCTGGCAAATAGAAATGTTTGGTTATTTAAATGGACCCTGTCACATAAAGCATTCAGACTGATACAAAGAATTACAAACAAATGTAAAGGTTAGAAACATGTATTCACATAGCTGTCCCCAGTTTATGACATCACTCTGCAGTATCACATATCCCTGGGAGTATTATTGGGGGGGGTGTCTAAGTATATTTCCCATAAGTGTAACCATCACATGTCAGTTGCATTATATACCACACTTGCACATATAGAGTAAAAATACACCTTGGTTAAGTGTATAACTGTGTGTTAAATGTGTTGTTGTCTGCTATATATGAGGTTAATGTGACAGCACCATTAGGGTGGCCACCTTTTCTTCCAAAAAATACCGGCCTTGGTACTGTCTCCATAGACTTAACATTGGCCTGATGACAATTTTTTACCGGCCTGCCGGTAAAATACCGGCCAGGTGGCAACCCTAAGCACCATATGCAAATTAACTACTACAAAGGCGTAATCAATTTACTTACGGAGCCGCAAGATGATGTCATCCATAAGAACCGACACAGAATCCTTTTTTTAAACAGAATTGATATATTTTCTTTTTGAGAATGTACATTTTCAATGCCCAGATCCGTAGGGAAAGTCCGATGGCACAATCACTGTATGTTTTTAATTTCCACAGATTGAAATCTCTGATGTTGGCATGTAACCCGTTTCACTAGCTGGCATGGTGCCCACATGCCGGGCGCTAATGAATTAATTCCTTTAACCACTTGTATCACATGCATATGACTTTGTATTCTGGACTCCTGTGGAATCAGGAATGGTGAGAGGCTGGAGAATAAAGACATATTGAAAAGTCAAGAAAATTCTGATTTTCTTTACTTCAGTAGAACTACTAATTAAAGACATCACATCTTTCATTCCACTTTAGTTTGCTGACCAGATTTTAAAAAGTAATTTCTTTGTGACGATTCGAAATGGTTCTAATATGATCAATTTAAATAATCACAGCTTTTTTTAATCTACTGTAGAATTTACAGCAGAATAAATAATTGATACATCAGTCTAAGGACCACATCTCCCATCATGTACTATTAGTTGTGTGTCCGCAAGGGATGGTTCCTTAGATTAAAACCTGTCCTGTTTGGGCCTACGTAACACCGATGAAAATGAGCAACAAAAGGACACGCACTCCGGAGTAGGTTGAATGATAAAGGATTGTATTAAATCAAGGAAACATCACGAACATCAGGGATAACAAACAGATAAAACTCCACGCTTATTCATAGGCAACTATTTGGCATCATGTGGTGTGTTTTCCATTGAATCTGGCTATGCTCATTGCTTACATCATCTTTCAATTAAACGCTCGTCCTTTAAAGTGTCTGTTCCACTGATTTTATCTTCTGTATTTTGTAAATTTTTTAAAACAAGTAAAAGACACTTAATTTTTAATTTAAAATTGCAGTTCTCCTGTAGTGTTTTTCCTGACAAATTTACATGGGGCTTCTAAATTCTGTGAGAGGAGGTGGACTGGTTTCCTCGCTACCCTCTGTGAACAGTGCTTTCATTAGACATTACTGTGCAATCAGCCTCATCTCTGTGTGCGGTGATGTATTCCCAGGACAGGTGTGGGAAGATTGGCAGGACAGTTGCCATTTTATATGTAGTATTTAGGAGATGAGGGGTCTTAAAGAGTTAATATTTTGCTACAGATGTCCTTTTAATCCCTTGATTTCTTCCTGTATTTTGTTCAGCATCCCTATGATTTATGTCTGTAGAAACCAAACCCGGCAGTAGCAGCTTCTGTGATTTGTATATTGTTCTATGTTTAACAAATTGGTATATTTATCAAAGTACAAAAGGTTGTTTCTGGGTCATGTTAGCAGTGGCTTTTCCTGTGTGGTTTCACCCAGATTGTGCCTACTCACTCTCCCAGTGTAACCTGGCGCCACACATAGTTGCTAATGCTGAATCTGTACTTTTAAATAAAATACAAAATTGTGCGTTTCTAAAAGCGCTACACTCGGCATAAGATTGTGTTTATAAGGGTTTCTAGTTTATCAAAATTATGACTCCTCGAGGGGAAGTGATGAGCAGACGGGCTCTTGTGACACAGTAAGGATAATACAGTTAATTTATGGCAATTTTGAGGGTTGGTATTGTAAGGGATGTAGATAGTATGGTTCATGGGCTGTGATCTTGTGCTTAGGTAGAATAAATACAAATTATGTCTGTTATTAACAGCAATAGTATTAATAATAATAATAAACCAAGTAATCAGTGTAATTACCAGATTCGGAGCAATTGAAATTGTATTAAAAAAAAAGGCAACTTTATAAATTCTGTCGCTTGATGCTCTATAACAATAGTATTGCTTATTAGACGTAACTGTGTTTCCATTATTGCAGCCAAAGCCTGATGAAGAAGACGTGGCCTGTGTAACCGTGTTAGTGGTTGGAGCAGGAAGCCGAGGGAAATGCTACACCTATTTTGCTGTATCCTTTCCCAAAAGAATGAAGGTAAAAGGCAGTATGTATGTATGTATGTATGTATGTATGTATGAATGTATGTATGTATGTATGTATGTATGTATGTAAACATATAGCTGGTTCTACAGACAGATGAAGATATTTTTTTTCCGCCGTCAGAGGTGCAGGTTCCAACCCTGGCAGGGTCAACAAGGCCTTCATGCTTCTGAATTCTATTATATTGTACATAGTAACCTCTCCCCAATGGACCACCAGGGAATAGTCCCTACTATCCCTTCAAGAGCAAGTATAATTGTGGGAGTGATCCGTAGTGCTGGAACAAGGATGAAGGGAGATAACTGCAGGTACCTGTGAAGCGGGGGGAAGCAAAATATTTTGTTCTGCCCCCTGAACCCCTGAAAAAAAAATATTTTTGCCAGTGACACCTAGAACTGACCGTTTTCAATTAGTGTCCCTTGCACGCCATACTGAGATGTAGCTGTGTTATCACGGGTAATGTGACTGGAAAAAAAAAAACTAAAAAACAACCTACTGTATACATTTTCTACAAACACAACATGTGAACTGGACACACGTGATAATGATTTAAAGTTACCAACTCAAAACCACGCTGCTGTACCCGCCTTGTTCCAATGCTCCAAATATGTCACAATAGTAAGAATGGAAGAACACGGAGTCCTGTGTGGAAGAAATAAAAAGCAACAAACATAGTGTAATATGTTAAATGTATAGACAATTCCCAAAGTGCTTTATATACGCTCACAAACGTAAATGAGACATGTAACAAATAGACTCTTGGCATGCCAATAAATCCTTTTGATTTTAGTAATCTGTTACGTGTTACTGTGGTGTACACGTGTTATACAAGGTCATGTGATCTACTGAACGGCACTTCTCAAAGCTGAACAGATACAGAATACTGAGGCTTTTTTTTATATGAGCCACTGACGACCCCTTGTGGCTGTAAATGGACATTACATTACAGCTTGGTACAGAGTCAAATGATCCCCAATTGCAATAAACCCAGCCAGATCACTCAGAGATCACCTATTACCTGTAGTTATTAATCTGGTGGGCTATTATTGCATGAGGAGAGCGTTATAAACTCTTATGATAGCAAAATCTCCCAAATCACAAGCAGAGATCCCCATTTTTCGGCATACAGTTCTGCAGTTGCCCTTGTTTATCCAGAAGTGGGTTTACCCAGATTGTATATTAACTCTTTGCATTCCAATGCGCACAATCCTTCATGGCAGCCACCTTTTTCGTGATTACCTTCCTCTCCATCAGACTGAAAGGTTTTAATCTGGGTTTAATGGAAAGAGTGAAACGTGCGGGCATTTTAACTAGAAACTCTTTAATGAAAGAATACAAATAAAGCACCTTATTGAGCCCTCTCTGCTCTGTATAGCTCTATCAGTGGGCGGGCATGTTGTTTAGAATCTTTGCTCTGTATAGCTCTATCAGTGGGCGGGCATGTTGTTTAGAATCTTTGCTCTGTATAGCTCTATCAGTGGGCGGGCATGTTGTTTAGAATCTTTGCTCTGTATAGCTCTATCAGGGGGTGGACATGTTGTTTAGAATCTCTGCTCTGTATAGCTCTATCGGGGTGGACATGTTGTTTAGAATCTTTGCTCTGTATAGCTCTATCAGGGGGCGGACATGTTGTTTAGAGTCTTTGCTCCGCATAGCTCTATCAGGGGGCGGACATGTTGTTTAGAATCTTTGCTCTGTATAGCTCTATCAGGGGATGGACATGTTTAGAATCATTGCTCTGTATAGCTCTATCAGGGGCGGACATGGTGTTTAGAATCATTGCTCTGTATAGCTCTATCAGGGGCGCGGACATATTGTTTGGAATTTTGGGTCAGATGGGTCAATTGACAAAGATATGACCCAAGATTCTGAGCCCCCTGATGGAGCTATACAGAGCGGAGAGGGCTCAATAAGCTATTCCATTTGTGTTGTTTCATTTATATTTAACATGCCTACACTTGATGCAATCTTCCCATTAAACATACATTTATTGTTTGCCTACAGTTGTACCTTTTAATAGTCCGAAACAGTGTGTAGAATGCAATCCCTCCGAGTTTTTTAATTTCCCCCAATCAGTTATCACAGCAGAACATGGGCTCTGCTCTTCTTTGGACTCCGGTGTTATAATCCATTTATTGTGTTATTATGAAGAAGAGATTATACCCCCACTGATTTCCCTGCTGGTCACCCCCCGTTGCAATGGGCGGAGCATATTTTTCATCCCTTCACCTTACCTCGCGGTGTAGATTATACACACAGATAGTCCTCGGATGTCTTTATCAGTCCTTGTTGGTTAAAACCTTAAATACATCTTCTGTTTATCTTTCAATTCCAGGAGCAGAGGGGAGAATAAATGTTTTTGTTATTGATCTGGCAAACGATTTCCCTTTTATCCCGGGGAGAGCGACAGGTTTCGATAGTATATTTTAATCGAAACTATTGTTGGCGGCAGATGACTCGTTTCAAGATTCAATAAAATGTCCTATTGTGTTTTTTTTTTGTTTTTTTTCCCTTTCATTTGTTTATTTGCTTAATTCAAATAAGAACATAACATTAACATACAACACATATATATACTATTTCTTAACCATTAGAGATTATCTGAAAGAAATAATCGTTAGCTTAGAGTATACATGTGCATCACATAACATACAAACCTTTACTCTCCTCTAACGCGTTGCAGATCCCCTTCGTTCATAGTCCTGTTCGCCTATGTTTCCAGTCTATATCTTTATATCTGACCATTATTGGACCTAACGGACCACTCTCTCCACATCTTCCAAATTTTCTCATACAATTCCCATCTATATATAGCTTTATAGAATCCCTTATCTAGAATAGAGAGAAAATGTCCTATTGTGACCAGGCAGCTGTAAGGCACACAGTCTATGTGCAGGAATACGCAAAGTCTCCGTACTGTGTCCGGGTCAAGGTCACTGAAGGTCCATTAAACATCATTAACTAGTCCATCACAGACCCCAGTAAATATCCACCATGAGCAGTGTAGGTGCCGCCTCCCCCCCCCCCCCCCTCCCCATGTGTCTACTAAGATGGCACCTTAAAATTCTACATCCTTATGATCAAATAAAGGAATGTTTTTGCTCGATAAAAATATATTTGTTAATCATTTCCAACACCAACCTATTGTAATGGATAACTTGGAATTTTGTGGGGTTTTTTTAGGATTTAATAATGAAAAAAAAAAATCTAACTTAAACATGTAATAAGAACATGCAAGGAATATTATTTTTGAATTTCTTTTAGAATTTTGAACATAAAAACAATATTTTTCCCATTTATTTTTGAAGAAAAGGCTCAAATTATTCTCTCTGTTGTTTTTTTTTTCTTGCCGTGCCAACACTGGGATTTGCTCTCTCATGTTTACTTCTATATCTGTATGGCTGCAATCAGTGATATGATTTTTGATGAGCAGTGGCTCCGTGGGAGAAAGGGTTCAAATAAATCAGATTCTCTTTTTAAAGCAACGGTCAGAACTATATTTTAACTCGAGGAAGAACAAGGCAGTGGTATTTATTAAAATCAATGCAAAAGGACAAATTAGACATGGAAAAATTACTTCAGCCCCCCCACCCCCCCAAATTAAAATTCATTAAATATAATATGGTGATATAAGTGGAAATATTTGAGTGTAAATGTGGTTCATAAATTTGTGCACACATCAGCTAAGGAGAATCGGATTTGCCCTAAATTACACAGACGCCTTTTATCATTAATATAGATATTTTATTTTTTTGAACTGCTTTTGTGTTTGTGTTTGTGCTTTTTTTTTTTTTTTTGCTTTGTGTTTTCTCCATTTCTCTTTTTTTTAAGTAAACAGACAACATGTACATCAATAAGTACTTTTATTTCATCATTTTTATCACAGGAATATTGTAAGAATACTTTACGTTAATCAATAACATGCTATAGATGAAATTGGTTAATCAATGACTTCAATCGAATTGAATTTCTCCCCAGTTGGAAGATTCCATTTTGAAAATACTATATCGCTTGCTGATGATCTTGGATCAGCTGTTATCTGATTGTTATGTTACGTTCCAGACATAAACATTGCAAAGGGCACTGCTTTTTTACATTTTTAAATTGAGTTATTTGTTTTGTCAGTCTTATTCATGATAGACAATATCTTGAAATACATATTACAATGTGCAAAACCAGGATTAAAAAGCATAAAAGCAATGCTATAGAATACTTAAAAATGCTAATATCTTGGATTTGACAAAATAGCAACCTTTTTTCCTTAAAAATAACCTCCCCACACAAGGTATTTAACTACCTTGTTTCAGCAGACAGTCATCCAACATGTCTTTGTGGCAGTTTCTTAGATAAGGAAGGGTCTCGTGGATAGCTTGGATTTGATTCTTCTATCCAGTTCATCCCATCCAAGTACTACGAGTTTGGGAGTCTCAAGACAAGTCTTTTCCTCTTGTTCATCCCCTTAATTCTGGTTTCTTTGTAGTAATTCTTCGAGGTTGGTCAGATCCAGCTAGTCTCCACAGTAGATCTGTACTAGTAGCATTTACCGGAGGTTGTATTTCAGGGTAAATTGTCTGTTTTACTGACACATGATTTAAAGGGGCTGCTGTATAAAGGTCAATTGTGGGACAACATTCTTAAAAGTGGTCCATTCACCATAGAAATCAATGGAATGTTCCTGCTGATTACATCACTTTTAGAACCTTGGCCCAGAATCATCATGGAAACCAGTGGAATGTTCCTGCTGATTATATCACTTTTAGTACCTTGCCCCAGAATCACCATGGAAACCAATGGAATGTTCCTGCTGATTACATCACTTTTAGAACCTTGGCCCAGAATCATCATGGAAACCAGTGGAATGTTCCTGCTGATTATATCACTTTTAGTACCTTGCCCCAGAATCACCATGGAAACCAATGGAATGTTCCTGCTGATTACATCACTTTTAGACCTTTCCCCCAGAATCACCATGGAAACCAATGGAACTTATTCTCTAATGACAGGGTTATGCTTGGTCCTGGTGACTTACTCCAGTTCTCATGTGTGCCAGTTTCTTCTAATCAGTTGAGGACCCTTGCCACAGACCCCCATAGATTGCCAGCTATTTGTCATAATGGTTGTCCCTGGTTTCTTATAGTAATAATAGACTGTCCCTTTTCTTTGCTTGACTGGCTGTGTGTTAATAATTCTGCTGTTTTACATTCAGGAAAAAACCAAACCTGTGACGATTTTACATCTATTAATATGAATTGGGCTATTTTACCTAGAGAACATCTAACGTTTTAGATTAGAACATTGTGATACCCACATTTCAGTTTTTTAACTAAAACTACCAAACCCCCCTCTCCTGTCTGCGACTGTTTCATTCTCATTGTGCAAATTAAAAATGTATGATTATTATTTTATACAAACGTATTGAAACTGAGATTAAATCACTTAAATAATAAATAATCGTGAAATAATCTTTTTAGCAGGTGTCCGCAAACCTTTTAATTATATCGGATGAAGATACAAACATAAACATTTAATAAATAAAAATAAAATAAATTAAATTGCTGAAACATGAAGATCCAATTAATCTATTCATTTTAAAATATAACATACTGTATGAGAATGTAGTAGTAATAGCCTCTACAATAAAAGAAAAAATTAGACGTAATATCACCTATTTGTGCCCCCCAAATACCATGCGAATTCTACTTGAAATGTCCGACAAAGACCATCGCTTCGGTTGAATCTTGGAAGAAAAAAAAAAAGGGTCTTCATTAATTTGTTTCCTTTTTTAAAAATAATCTTGGACTTTTTCTTTGCAGCAGAAAGCAGAGCAGGGCTGTGTTCGTATAGTGGTAAAATCCGTCCCCCTTAAGGGCCCACCGAGGAACGACAGACCTTTTCAAGACTCTCGTTGAATTCACTGCAGGGCTTAAATACGTGTCTTTCCAGAAAGCTGTAATGGATCCTGCAGAAACCGTGTAACCAGTGAGAGAGGGAGGGTGAACCAAGCCAGAGAGAGAGAGAAAGGGCTGTCAATTACACCCCCCCCCCCCTTTTTTTTTTTCTGGCCAGGAACATGCAGGATGTAGGTTTGGGGGGTTTTATATATTTTTTTTTGTTTCTTTGGAAAAACCTCCTCTTAAATGGCTTTAGAGAAAATAGCATTGGTGAATAGCCAGATCAGCAGGGGCTTCTTATCGAGTATATAAAACAAGTGCAGAGACAGCTTCCAATCACTGTCTGCAGGTTTGCTATTTAAAAATAAAGAAAGCAAGACAGCACGACTAACTGAGCACTGTTTAAATTCTAAAATACAACAATGGCATCTCATATTAAGGAGGCAGCACTGGGTATGATCATTTTTTTATCGAAGGACTTGGCCCTTTTATTTACACAAAGTAATTGCCATGTTTTTTTATTTTGTGATGTATTTCCTTGTAGCCAAGAGACAGGACTATTTGTGTAATGTTTCACCAATAGAGATAAAATGATGGGAGAGATAGAATTACTGTGTGACACGTGAAGTAATCATTAATTAGCGTGCACGCTGGAGCTAGGGAGGTCTGTCTCTGCTGCCGTAAACAGGAACTGACGGAAGAAAGTACATTTAATTCTTGTGTTGGCCTTGTACACAAAATAAACAGTTCCCCCTGCTGTGTGATTTGCTGCTTTCAGTTTGGCAGACATGTTGACAACTGCACAAAAAGTTTTTTTTTTTGCTGCCTAGGCCAACATCCTCTGTCACTGCCTGCACAGACTGTCCCCTCTAAATCAGCAGGAAGCAATGTGGTGCAGTGGGAAGGGGTGTGAGTGCAATGTGGTGCAGTGGAAACAGATGTGGGGGCAATATGGTGCAGTGGAAACAGATGTGGGGGCAATATGGTGCAGTGGAAACAGATGTGGGGGCAATATGGTGCAGTGGAACGGGATATGAGGGCAATATGGTGCAGTGGAAGGGGATGTGAGGGCAATATGGTGCAGTGGAAGGGGATGTGAGGGCAATATGGTGCAGTGGAAGGGGATGTGAGGGCAATATGGTGCAGTGGAAGGGGATGTGAACGCAATATGGTGCAGTGGAAGGGGATGTGAGGGCAATATGGTGCAGTGGAAGGGGATGTGAGGGCAATATGGTGCAGTGGAAGGGGATGTGAAGGCAATATGGTGCAGTGGGAGGGGATGTAAGGGCAATATGGTGCAGTGGAAGGTAGGGTTGCCACCTTTTCTTCAAATAAATACCGGCCTTGGTACTGTCTCCATAGACTTAACATTGGCCTGATGCCAATTTTTTACTGGCCTGCCGGTAAAATACCGGCCTGGTGGCAACCCTAGTGGAAGTGGATGTGAGGGCAATATGGTGCAGTGGAAATGGATGTGGGGGCAATATGGTACAGTGGAAGGGGATGTGAGGGCAAAATGATGCAGTGGAAGGGGATGTGAGGGTAATATGGTGTAGTGGAAGGGGATGTGAGGGCAAAATGATGCAGTGGAAGGGGATGTGAGGGCAATATGGTGCAGTGGAAGGGGATGTGTGGGCAATATGGTGCAGTGGAAGGGGATGTGAGGGTAATATGGTGCAGTGGAAGGGGATGTGAGGGCAATATGGTGCAGGGGAAGGGGATGTGAGGGCAATAAGGTGCAGGTGAAGGGGATGTGTGAGCAATATGGTGCAGTGGAAGGGGATGTGAGGGCAATATGGTGCAGGGGAAGGGGATGTGAGGGCAATATGGTGCAGTGGAAGGGGATGTGAGGGCAATGTTGTGCATAATAGTAAAGTTAAGATAAATATGTTGAAAAACATTTCACAACATTTTTATATCCGGTCCAATTAACGCAAACGTGTAACTTTTAGGTGGTTGGCGTGGCGGATCCACGTTCCTGTGCTAGAAAAGACCTCAAAATGTTACACTATATCGATGAGGACAAACTTTTTGAAGGTAGGTGGCAACAAACAGCTAGAAAATAGCTAAATTGGTTAAGCTTCACTTTAATAAATCATGTCGAAAGTTCCAAAATGTTGAAGGGTTCATGGCAAATTCTTTTCCCGCAGACTGGAAAGACGCGGCAAAGAAAGAGAAATTCGCCGATGCTGTGATAATCGCGACCCCTGACAGGTTACACAAGGTAGTTAGGATGTGTCACATCTGCTGGAAGGTGCAAGACACGTAGTATAGATCAATCCGCGAGACCCTGCTAGGCATGCCGAGTGCAAAATCACACAGTGGAATAAATACACCGTGGGTTAGGGATAAAAGGTCAATAAAGTGTCAGGAAGTGAAAAGAAGGTGCAATCGACGATCGCTATGTATAATGGCGATTTGTGCGTTTTTATAAATCCTGGTACTTTTCAGTGCAGGAGAAGGACCTCTGCCAAACAGTGTTAGACACTAATCCGTTTTTTTTTTCAGCCACCGTTATGATAAACTCTTTTGGGAACATTTGTTTGTGGGGCTGGTTTTTCCTTAGAGCACCAGACCCCTGCCAATAGTAAACCTATTCGTCACTGTCCCATCTGCTTCCCGCTAGTACTCTGCCCTCAAAAAATATTTAGTTTTTCTTTGCCATCTCCGGGGTGGTGGGCTGGAAACTTTTGGCCTAGGGACAAAAACTATTCAGTGGCCCACCATAGTTTAACTTCAGCATACTTGTTAACATCAGAAATAGACACGGATAGAAGGCAAGACAGATAAAATACAGAGGCTGAAAGATAGAAACATATAAACATAGAAACATAGAATGTGTCGGCAGATAAGAACCATTCGGTCCATCTAGTCTAATGGAAAGTTCTGCACACTTGGCATTATTTAGAAGCCCTAGAGATCAGCCTGGTAGCAATTGCCCCTCTGCCAGCTCTCCCCTTGTCCTAGTAGCTTGAGGTGTCTAAGATGTAAATCATTCTGTTCAAGCAAAAAGCCCCATAGTCATTAAAGCACATTAACATACCATCCAAGATACCATGCTGTCCCCCCATGTGTATGGCCTCTACTAATCCATTGCCGATCACTATTGGAATTTCCATCCCTCATTCAGTCTCCTCACACACAATTGTTACATGATGGAGCACTGACCGAGATCTGTAGAATTGCCTACACAGATCTCCGCTCCATCATTGACTGATGAAGGAATGGCACCCATTAAACAACCTCTGTGGGCAACTCCGAGCCCACCACAAATTTGGAGTCTGTATCACAGGCCTTTAAACGATATGCATGTAATAACCATTTATTTTATGCTTTTGTCTTGTTTAACAGGATCCTGCAGTAGCATTTGCCAAGAAAGGATATCATATTTTACTGGAAAAACCCATGGCGGTGAGTCGTAGAAACCCAACATGGCGGTGAGTCGTAGAAACCCACCATGGCGGTGAGTCGTAGAAACCCACCATGGGGGTGAGTCGTAGAAACCCACCATGGCTCATTTTGCATCTCACCTGTTAATTCCCCCCCATTGTGTGGTTTTGTGGGTGTACCTCTCTGATTCTCTGCTTGGCGATTGAGTTTTGTTGTAGAAACTGTAATAATTGTTGAGTTGCTGTGATGTTCGTTGTTTGCATTCCCAGCCACTGTTTGTTATCAAATTACATTTGATAATAAAATCTTAATATTGTTTTATTTGCAGGTAAACGCTGAGGATTGTTGTGAAATAGTTTCCGTTTGCAGGGAGAGCGGCGTCATGTTGGCGGTTGGACATGTTATGCGATATCTTCCGGTCTCGCAGAAGATAAAGGTACATTATACAATGTAATAATCTCGCGGAACTTCCGCTATTGTCACATATGAATGCAGTCAATATAGCGTCTCGGATAGGATAAAGCTTAACAATGCGCCACGTGGGACCTTTATAAACGTCTCCCAGTTCTGAAATTCCAGGGAAGTTTTCCACACATACATTTGGACTTTCTTTTACAGGCTCGACGGTGAGTGGCACATTTCTGGGTATCGTCAGACTGAACAGTCTGTTTTAGCTTTACCGTCCTTGGTCAAGTTGGTCTCAGAAAGTCTTATTTGGTCACCAACCCTGGGCTATGTCCAGATACGGACCTGTTACTCACAGTGCATGGAGAGAGATGTGTCATACCCCACCGTCGAGGCTAATTACAACAAAACCTATGTCCGGAGTTGCTGGGTCCCTCGTGTAGAAGCAGCTTGCCTGATATTTTGGGACTGAACCATCTTTGTGAGCACGAATGGTCCAATTTCCAAATTGTGCCATTGATGTAAAGACACTAGTACGCCTCTCCCGTGCCCACAGGACAGCCTATTTATTTTAGTCATTGGTTGATCTTGCACCTCAAAAGATAAAGATTTTTTGCCCATGCACCGTATCTCTGTCTTTAGTATTGACAGACCCCCATGGTCATGGACAAGCGCAAAAAAGCAAGTGTCCTATTGCTTATTTTTTCCGATCCAAAATTGTATCTTAAAAATGCAACAGTCTACAAAGATTGTAACTTCTCTGAGACAGGGCCGATTGATTTATTACAGTAAATATATTCATGTTATGTCTACTTTACACATGGTGATTTTCTATATTATTTTTACTCTCTAATTTTGTCAGTGAGATGATGACTGTCTGGATTCTTGGGATCGGTCAGCTCTGACCCCAAAAGACTTTTCAGTAAAGGCTTTCGGTTAATGAGAACCAAGTAACCGGGGAAGTGTTATTTGCAACTTCTGATTAGAGTGGTTTGACGTCTATCAGGGGATTATTTATTAAAAGCTTAAACCATGGTACTCTCTCATTCGTAAGATCAAATGGAAATGATTAACAATGAATTCAAAAACTTTACAGGAAGAAAGAAAATTGATTTATATTTGTATTAGATCACCTCCGCAAACAGAAATAACGAGGGTATGGTGTTGGGGTAGAAAATCTGAATAAACGCTCTGCACTATAAAGTCGTTTTGGTTGTGGTCAGTAACTCACTGTAGCATGTTCTACCCTAGGTCAGTCAGCGAAGCTCGCAAAATTTCAGCCATTTTGTTTTAGTATAATGACCACAGAGTTTAATTTTAAAGATGGAACGGTCTGAAAAATGTATTGTTTAATTAGTTACTCAAAGATCCCCCAAGTTGAGCTAAGTTAATTTACAATTGCCTCTTCGGTGAAGGTTTGGGTCACAGCTTAAATTAGTTAGAACCCTGGGCAGCAAACTCAGCAGCAGATAATACCTACTCAGTTTAGCTGAATCAGAGGCACAATTATAGGAATGGTTGGGAAAAAAACAAGTGTTGCAAATCTCTGGTTGGTTCACCACAGTCCACCTTATGATAAAGAGACTCTATGAGAATCCATCCTTAGAATAAAGTCTGAAGGTTTTACTACATTACACATCTTTTGTGGCTGAACCTTTTGTGACTCATTAGGGGCTATTCACTAAAAGGTGAGTTGAGGGGAGATTAACTTGACTTAGCAGTGAAACTCACCAGGTTTGTATCTGCTCAATGTATAGCTAAATGTGGGAGGTGAAATGTTCATCTCACCTCATCTCCCCTAAAAGCAAAAAGCCCCCATTGTGTTTCTTTGTAGCAAATTATTAGGAAGACATAACCTTTAGGAATTCCTCATGCAGGATTCCTGTGAAGATTTTGGGGCTTTATCAGTCTTTCTTATTTTTGATTAGGAACTAATTGACTCCGGTGCCATTGGAGATGTGGTTCACATTCAGCATATGGAGCCAGTGAGTATCTTATTAGTGGAAAGTGAAGAGCCCCTCATGGGCGGAGTCATGGGAAGTGTGACTTGGATTGTTCAGTACAATCTAGTTTTCCCATTGTAATGTTTGTGGGCTTGGAGTGTGATGTTTGACCCAGATATTATTGACCATTTCAGATGCTTTCACAATTGCTCTTGCTGTAGCTGACTAATCTGGGATAAACCCCAAATTTTAACCCTCAGGGCAGTCAGCAACATGATAGTATAAAGTAAAGCAAAATAAGGCCTAGATCGAGGGTTAGAGCTTGTTTAGGGTTGGGTTATGGTTAGCTTTAAGGTTAGGGTTGGGGTCAAAAGGTCACTGTAAGAGAAAATGGTTAGTAAAACGCCACGTGATGCTTCAAGTTCTAGTCCTATAACAACAACAAAAAACAGAAAAACATGTAACTATTGGCTATTTCTAAACTCAGGACAAATATTCAAATCTATATAGCAGGGTTTTTTTATTACCATTTGGAGATGTATAAAAGATTTTTAATGTAAAAGTTGAAAAAAGAGTTTTGTTTTTTTACATTTTGAATCCCATTTTATTATACTATGATATGATCAAAATAATGATAGAAAGCCCTTCTTATGACGAAACCCCCTCAATATATATTACATGTGGGTACAGTAAATGAGAGAGATGAAAATTACAGCTAAACACAAACACAGCAGAAATGTTAAAACAGCTATTGTCACAAAGGGTTCAACATTTTCAAAACAGTTGGGTCACTAAGGGGTTGACAGTGCTGCTCTGAACGAAGCCTGGGCAGCTCGCCGTACACATATTTGAGAAACTTGTCTTGTCACCTTTTTCCTTGTGTGTGTGTTAGGTTGGTCACTGGCATTTCGCACACTCGTTTGTCCGAGGGAACTGGAGAAATGAGCAGGAGAGTACGTTTTCACTGCTAGCCAAATCATGTCATGATATTGATCTTATATGTTACTGGATGGGGGCGAAAAGGTACCTTATGCTTTATTATATTTTTATTTCCTCTGCATCACCAATTCTGCTCTTTTGCCCTCATTACAACATACATGTCAACATCAAAGCTTCACAAGAGTTTGTAGACTTTAAGGAACAAAAAAAAAAAAAATAATTCAGGAGCCAGGGAAACGATGTGTATGTGTGTGTGTGTGTGTGTGTGTGTATATGTGTGTGTGTGTGTATATGTGTGTGTGTGTGTATATGTGTGTGTGTATGTGAATGTGTGTATGTGTGTGTGTGTGTGTATGTGAATGTGTGTGTGTATGTATGTGTGTGTATGTATGTATGTGTGTGTGTGTGTGTGTGTATATATGTGTGTGTGTGTGTGTGTGTGTGTGTGTGTGTGTGTATGTATATATATATATATAATATAGAGCAGTGCTAGGAACAGCTAAGATACTGCACAGAACCTCACACTCCCAGACCTCTGGTACAGGAGCCGAGGAGATATATATATATATTAATATAGAGCAGTGCTGGGAACAGCTAAGATACTGAACAGAACCTCACACTCCCAGACCTCTGGTACAGGACCCGAGGATATATATATATATTAATATAGAGCAGTGCTGGGAACAGCTAAGATACTGAACAGAACCTCACACTCCCAGACCTCTGGTACAGGACCCGAGGATATATATATATATTAATATAGAGCAGTGCTGGGAACAGCTAAGATACTGCACAGAACCTCACACTCCCAGACCTCTGGAAAAGGACCCGAGGATATATATATATATTAATATAGAGCAGTGCTAGGAACAGCTAAGATACTGCACAGAACCTCACACTCCCAGACCTCTGGTACAGGACCCGAGGATATATATATATATATTAATATAGAGCAGTGCTAGGAACAGCTAAGATACTGCACAGAACCTCACACTCCCAGACCTCTGGAAAAAGACCCGAGGATATATATATATATATTAATATAGAGCAGTGCTGGGAACAGCTAAGATACTGCACAGAACCTCACACTCCCAGACCTCTGGAAAAGGACCCGAGGATATATATATATATATTAATATAGAGCAGTGCTAGGAACAGCTAAGATACTGCACAGAACCTCACACTCCCAGACCTCTGGTACAGGAGCCGAGGATATATATATATATATATATTAATATAGAGCAGTGCTAGGAACAGCTAAGATACTGCACAGAACCTCACACTCCCAGACCTCTGGTACAGGACCCGAGGATATATATATATATTAATATAGAGCAGTGCTGGGAACAGCTAAGATACTGCACAGAACCTCACACTCCCAGACCTCTGGTACAGGAGCCGAGGATATATATATATATATTAATATAGAGCAGTGCTAGGAACAGCTAAGATACTGCACAGAACCTCACACTCCCAGACCTCTGGTACAGGACCCAAGGATATATATATATATTAATATAGAGCAGTGCTAGGAACAGCTAAGATACTGCACAGAACCTCACACTCCCAGACCTCTGGTACAGGACCCGAGGATATATATATTAATATAGAGCAGTGCTAGGAACAGCTAAGATACTGCACAGAACCTCACACTCCCAGACCTCTGGTACAGGACCCGAGGATATATATATATATATATTAATATAGAGCAGTGCTAGGAACACCTAAGATACTTCACAGAACCTCACACTCCCAGACCTCTGGAAGAGGTTTCGAGGTTGATTAAGACACATACCACCCAGAGGAGGGTGAGAAAAAGATTTTTTTTTATTTATATAGCAATCTCAAACAGTTAGGAGCCAGCAGCATGAATTTGAGGAGCTGAAGCCCTCCAGTTCCTAGGAGTTGTCAATCCCTGATCTACATTAATAACCTCTCTACACGTATTTGTTTATAATGTCTGTATCTTTATTCTGTAGCATTTGTTCTAATGAAAACATTTTATTTTTCCACAGATGTGTCAAAGTGTCTTCTTTTGGTGCTTTGTCCCATTTTACTAAAGAAAACCAGGTTTGCATTGATCAGGGCGTCGAATACACCTTTATACTGTTATTTAGCCATGGCTGACGACATGGCAGGGTCCCAGCAAGTTGGTGGGGACCAGGATGGAGGTGGGAAGGAGCATATAAAATAGTGGAAGGAGGCTTGATAATCACAGGATATTGGAAGAGGCTGGAAAATGTAGGATAAGAGGCTGATAATGATTTAAAAAAAAAATGTTTATAAATAGCAACAGACCTGCTTCTATGTATTAGGCACATATACAGCTTACAGATAAGTAGGTATGTGGGACTGCCCCTTCAATAGTGCAGCCTCTAATCAGGCCTCTATGTTGTTACCCTATGCTTTGTAGCTAAATGTATACACATGTCAAACTCTCAGTCTTCCTTTTTATATGTAGCCCAAAGGTGCAGCCAGTCGCTGCTTGGACTGTTCGGTTGAAGAATCTTGTCCGTATTCTGCTGAAAGAATTTATCTAAAAAAGGGTGAAGAGGTTGGTATAAAAAAGCTGACCATTTTCCATCTGTGTTCAAAAGCAGCTGACTAAAACCAATATTTTATTTTTTATAAATCGATTTGGAACGGTTGTTCTATGATGTATCATTCAAACGATATATCATATTATTTGTCCAAAAAAACAAAGAAATCGATTCATGATGCTTCTGCATCACTGAGATGGTGCAGCGGCCATCGATCGCTCCTAGTGGTGTGTCTGTGTGTCAGTCATATAAACTAGGAAGGAGGGAAGATTTGTGAATATGAATGAGAATGTGAACCGTCAGGAGAAGCTACAGTTAAGTAGA
Source organism: Pelodytes ibericus (assembly GCA_036172795.1). NCBI lineage: Eukaryota > Metazoa > Chordata > Amphibia > Anura > Pelodytidae > Pelodytes > Pelodytes ibericus. The sequence goes on from CM069866.1 coordinate 5,267,724, forward strand.
AAAGAGCAGTAAGAAAGTGAAAAAAAAAGGGGTGGAGCCAGGGTCTTACACAAGGTGTTAGTACTGTAGTAGAAGAAGGAGGTACATAAAGTATGCACAAAATTGCTAGATAGGTTGTTTGTTCCACCAGGTTATCTCGGGATAAAAGGTAATTATAGGGAAACTCTTTTAGTTTGGTAATATTTTTTTTATTTTCAGGGTTTATTCCATGTTTAATTATGGGGAAAAAAGACACCTTTTAAGAACAAACTGTGCGGTTTACAAACTTTTTAATTGAAACATGAACATACAAATAAATAAATACTCAACTGACAAATAAGGACAAAAAAAGACTAAAAAAAATAATTCTGAAAGCATCAGTCAGCCTGGAGCCAAGGAGGGCAGCTACTCTTTATAATGACAATATATAAGGGTCATCTATTAAGGGACCCATTGTTCGGAGTGGGCTGTTTAGAGTGTTACCATCTGTTCATTAAGGCTGTGCCAAGCCTCCTTTATAAGTACACTCCTCGAATGGGCCTGGAAATAAATAGGGACCTGGAGAAAGGGGTAGAAGACAGATAGAAAAACCTCAGCCTTCTGCTCAGAGCCAAACTCAGGCTACTTATTATACATCTGCTGAGCAGACTGTGTTTGTTGTCAGCCCCCCCCCCCCATACATTGAAAACCTGACATCTGCTCAGATCACATCCACTTATTTAAATGTAAAGAAGAAAATCTGGGGAAGAGAAAAACCAAGTGTGTGAAGGTATCACAGAAAGGATGCTGAGATCAAAGGAAGAATCAGGAAAAAGGATACTTAAGATATTTAACACCTAATAGTATCATTTAAAAAAAAAATTATAGGATTGTATATTTTCTGACCTTGGATTTAGCACAAAAATGATATGGTCTCTGACCCCAGAAAGGGAAGTTTCCCGTCTGCACAGCTTTGAGATATATAAAATAAGATTGTAATAAAGTCGCTGGCTCTAAAATACAATCAAATGTGCAATCTCCACCAAGAAATAATTCAAGTCGACTAATAGAGCATTAAAAATCATCTTCAGTTTGTTGAATGTTTGTGAAATAATGTTGGGTTTGTTTGTTTTTGCCGGAACTGCTCATTTTGCATTTTTTTTAATCTTCTATGCCTCCTAACTGTCCCGATTTTTGGGCGAGGATTTGGGAGGGCAGACCCGTGGTCTCTATTTCATTCTCCGTTGTCGGGTGCACGGTAGCTCTGACCATTGCCCACCCAAACTCCGACCCTCAGATGATCTTCTGTAATTTGTTTCACCATTGGTTCAGAGTTCGGGGGAAAGTGAAAGAAGAGGGGGGTTTTGTGTTTTAAATATCCCATGCAATAGGTTTCCATCTCATTAAATGTGTTCATCTCCCTGTTACGTTTGTATAATTCTTTTCATTACAATATGCGATAAGCCACTGAATAATAAAATATCTATGTAAAAGGGAATCCGATAAAATCATTATCTGCATCCGATCCCCTTCGTTTAGCAGATATCTGTGTAACTGAGGTGCGTTTGTCTCTCCCAGGGGCTTTTCGGCTGGCCTGTATCCGTTGTGTGCAGCGATGGCGTCTATGATATGGAATCGTTAACGGAAGCTTTGAGGACGGGTCCGTATGGGAGATGTGTATATAAGTGTGATAATGATGTCGTCACCAACCAGGTAAGAGAAATGTAGCCTATAGCTCTCCCAAAACGACTCTCGATCTCTGAATTAGATTATCTTGTGTGATGGCGCAGTTGTAGAATCTGTCCAACCTTCAGGGTTTCAGGTTCTATTCCTGGCAGGGGCTGCTGGCTGTGTGTAAACATTCAGTCACTCCGTTGGGAAATGATAAGGGAAAGCTTATCTTTAACAGGAGGACATAGTCTTAGATTAGAGGGGCAAAAGTTTAAAAGTAATATCAGGAAGTATTACTTTACTGAGAGGGTAGCGGATGTATGGAATAGCCTTCCAGTAGAAGTGGTAGAGGTTAATACAGTGAGGGAGTTTAAGCATGCATGGGATAGGTATAAGGCCATCCTAGATATAAGATAAGGCCAGGGACTAATGAAAGTATTACATTACTGAGACGGTAGTGGATGCATGGGATATTCTTCCAGTAGAAGTGGTAGAGGTTAATACAGTGAAGGAGTTTAAGCATGCATGGGATAGGTATAAGGCCATCCTAGATATAAGATAAGGTCAGGGACTAATGAAAGTATTACTTTACTGAGAGGGTAGTGGATGTATGGAATAGCCTTCCAGTAGAAGTGGTAGAGGTTAATACAGTGAAGGAGTTTAAGCATGCATGGGATAGGTATAAGGCCATCCTAGATATAAGATAAGGCCAGGGACTAATGAAAGTATTACTTTACTGAGAGGGTAGTTGATGTATGGAATAGTCTTCCAGGAGAAGTGGTAGAGGTTAATACAGTGAAGGAGTTTAAGCATGCATGGGATAGGTAGGTATAAGGCTATCCTAGATATAAGATAAGGCCAGGGACTAATGAAAGTATTACATTGCTAAGAGGGTAGTGGATGCATGGAATAGTCTTCCAGTAGAAGTGGTAGAGGTTAATACAGTGAAGGAGTTTAAGCATGCGTGGGATAGGTATAAGGCTATCCTAGATATAAGATAAGGCCAGGGACTAATGAAAGTATTACATTGCTAAGAGGGTAGTGGATGCATGGAATAGTCTTCCAGTAGAAGTGGTAGAAGTTAATACCGTGAAGGAGTTTAAGCATGCATGGGATAGGTATAGCGCTATCCTAGATATAAGATAAGGCCAGGGACTAATAAAAGTATTACTTTACTGAGAGGGTAGTGGATGCATGGAATAGTCTTCCAGTAGAAGTGGTAGAGGTTAATACAGTGAAGGAGTTTAATAATGTATTTTATAAAGCAGAAAGTGGGCTGAGTAGTATCTGCCGACACATTCTATGTTTAATTTTGTGTAGTTGCATTGTACACCCAGTGTACAGTGCTAAAATAACACATTTAATAATAAATAGATAAATAAAACAGCTTACCAACCCCCCAAAAATTGGTGAAAGAATTAAGAAATCATCATCTATGCTTCAGATCATGTGTATATTATGAACAAAAAATTGAAAATCTGGTGATAAAGATAAGAACACAATGTATGCCATGCCGAAGATTTTGAAGACTGATTAGAGTGTTATTATATAGGGTTATTTCTCAATATCACATTACTTTACCAGGCCCACTACCTGTAGCTTCTCCTCACTCTCAGCTGACCACTTTATTTTGAAGGGGGTTTGGGTGGTCACTCAGGAAACATTCCTTCACCTTTCCGGTGACCTGAGGAGACAGGAAGGACCTCTTGGACCCCAGTAATCTGTGGGATCTCTGAATAATCCCGGTTGTTTTTTAGACGAATCCATGAGGGTTATTAACAAGAGCAAAATCTTTTATTCCCTGGGGTCCGGGAGAGTTTGAGCTTTAGATCTATTTTTGAGTTGGCAGCAGTTTGTAACTGTCAGGGAGTAATAATAGACCTGGATTATCGTGTGGAAAATGTGAAGCTACTGTAAGTATTCTTGTCCAGAAAGGAATAAACATTCAGACCACGATGGCTGGCCATTGCTTTCAATGAAAAGGGCATTACTTCTACATGTGTAGTAGTCTGGAGTGCAGGGGGAAAAACACCTATGTCTATCCATGCTGTGCTCGGGTCAGAGACACTCTCCCCCAGCATCATAGAACTTTCCACTCTCCTACTTTGGTGATCAGAGGACCCTCACATGAAAAGTGCCGCCCCCCTTCCCCAGCATCATAGGTCCATCTCATCATCTCACCGGTATCACAGGGCCCTCTCTCCAATTACCACCAGTATCACCAGGAGCAGTCTCCACCTCCCGCCAATATCGCAGAGCCCTTCCAACTGTGCCCCCAATATCACTGGTCCCTCTCAAATTGCTCCCCAATATCACAGGATCCCCTCCCCCTCATCCCCCCAGTATCACTTAGCCCTGTCATATTGGCCTCCAGTATCACTGCACTTTCTCCCCTATTTCATCAGTACTACACAACTCTTTCCCCCCTTCTCTAGTATGATTGAAGCGTTGCTTTCAAACCTTGGCGACTGGACCAATCAAAGTAAAATGTATAATTTCTCCTTCTGTTAAAAGCTAACACCGCGCCATACATTCACCCATACTTTAGGTTGGCTTGTGGCACTCTATAGATATTAATTATTATTCATTTCTTTCCATAGCTCGTTAACATGGAGTTTGACGGAGGAGTAACTGCTGCGTTTACCATGATGGCTTTCACTCACGCCCTGGGTTTCAGAACCACCACAATCTATGGATCGAAGGTGAGTTCGATACATCTTCCCGTGTTACCTATAGTCCTAACGATACCATTCTATTGTTCTAGCCAGCTCTACTTGACTTCATCTCTTCCATCAATGTGCTTACCAGCCTTGTCTCTTAGTATGATGCAGGGTGGGCTGCACATTTTGTTAAAACATGAGTTTTTGAAGAATATACATTTGTACGACAATTTCTTGGTCAACTAAGTTTGTTTAAGACAAACATGCAGTGCGGACAAATAGGAGACCTCTTGGTCACGGGCAGTATTTATTCAGTTTTTATTTTAACACTTTTTCTCATTTTATTTTCCTTGATAAAATATGACCCCAAAGGGGGGGGCTTGTCCACTAAATGTTGGATTGACAAGAGAACTGTAGATATCACATGTGTGTATGACAATGAATTGTTACGCATGCAAAGCAGAGCCCCCATCATATGGGGAGATTGCTGGCCATGTGGGTTTGGAGCTTTGAGTTTTGGATCACTATGGGTCACTTTGGTGATCTGAAATTCGGCTGCTTTGAGTGATCAGGCCCCATTTCAGGCCAGATCGGTCTATATTGAGTAGACCCTATAGTGTACAGCTGTACACTGAGAATTTTCATAAGCCAATCAGGGGCCGGAGCATGCTTATTTTCATGCAAGCTCAGTTATACTAATTATGAGTTGCTGTGCATGCTCTACCAAATATCCAAACTAAAAGAATAATGTGGTATAGTCTTTAAATTTGAATGATTTCCACAATAGAACATTGTGTTTTCATTTTATTTTTAGAAATGACAAATTATATTATGAACAGTAATAACATTATAGATACATTTGGCTCATCCTGCAGCCTGATCTCCGTCTATTTTCCGCCTTAATCATAGAAGGCCTCCTGGGTTCATTACTGCATTTAATTGTTTTCCATTTTCTTTCCTCTACATTGTTAACTTGCCCTTATCTGATTACGGTGTCGGCCTGGCTGATTTGCGTAACAAAGCCTCCATTATAAGGGCAGCTGGACATCCCTGGCTTTTTACTAGGCCAGTTTCCCAGCTGTCTGATCTGCTCTCTCCATGTGTTTGATATAAAACACACTTTACAAAAAGCAGTGCTAATTTATCTTCTGTTTTATCCTATCTCAGCATAGGTGATAAAGCTATGAACCCAAACACATTTCTTCAATCTACAGCTTGATATTTTGAATGCATAATGCATTTTTTGAGAGCTGCTAAATAGAATTCATAGAAGGAGCCTAGAAAGCATGTGTCAAGGGAAACGCATAGCCTTTTCCTGTGTCAGTGTATGGAACTGCAGTTTAGCACACAAAAAAAAATCAAATCTAATACCGCAGAGAATTGTCATTCAGTAAGAGCTCAGGTGAATTCTGCTCAACAACATAGTGTTATATTCTCTCCCTCTAGTGCAATTGGAAACTTGCTTAAATCTGCTAAACCATTTCAATTCTCAGCATTTTCTCATTCCTACCAGTGCCGACTATTTAATTTGCAAGCTGTAGATAGACTGCGCTCCTCTCTGTGGTGGCTTCACGTGGGCAGCAGTACCTTCCTCTAAATCTGAAAGCATCTGAAAGGCTGGGGAAGATGCAAATCCATCCAGGCTCATGTTTACTTCACCTTTTTCTAAAATAATTCTAGTTTGTCATCTTTCTCACTGGGTAAATCAGCAGTAACTAAATTGGAAGGAACCTCAGGTTTTTTTGTAGGGGAACACTTTTATCTCAACATAGCAGCTGTTTGTTTTTCCTGCCACAGCCTCCAAATTATGTTTTCGCGGTTTAACCCTTTCCACGTTACAGGACATGTAAATATTGGAGGTTAGTGTATTTTTAGGAGGTGGGATTATTGTGGTCCGTACCATCATACGATATAATGCAGTATGAACGTGATACTTAACATGCAAATGTTTATTTATTTTTATTACTTCAACATACCGAAAATATTAGCGGTGAAAAAATGTAAGATTAAGCTCTAGGGCACGGAACACTTTCTGGGGTCTATTTGTGAAAGATAAGAGAGGTCTTATCTTGCCTGTGATTTTTCGCTCCAGCAGCAGTTCCGCTCAGTTCATTGTATCGTATGGTATAATTTTTGTTACGTTTTTTTTATTTTTTATTTGTTTAGTAAAACATTTTCATTCTCCCATTCAGAGAAGTGAAGAACTTGTGAAACCCAAAGCAGAGCCTATTTGGTTATCTTTCATTAAAGAGACGGTAAAGCCTATATCCCTTGTGTAATGAATTTGGTGAATTCACCAAAAAGATTCTGCTCTATTTGACCAACACCTCCTTGTAGTGTTTTGCGTAGAGAAGTTATATTTGTCTTGGCTTCACCCATTTCCCTGATCTAGCTGGCAGAGCCTGTTTTGCAGGCTTGCATGGCCTTGGCAAGTCAGGGTCCTACTTGGCGCAGCCATTCGCCAGGATAATTCATGGAGTATTTACAGGTTCTGCTTTCTTATTGGCGGGGTTTATTCCTTGAACCTGTAAAGTCAAGTGGAGACGGGTCAGTGCGTATTTATAACCCTAAGTATAATAATAGGAGATAACGCAAATTATTATTACTTTTACTTTAAATGGCCTGAGTAACTCTTAAAACTACTTCTAAGGGAAGTGTGACCCCTGCTGGACATATTTGGAAATGTTTGCAGAGCAGCCTTACTGCTGTTTACAAATCGGCTTCCTGTTTATATAAATATGAAAGCTTTATCCTGGAACACTGTACTGTGCAGTTCCTTAACCATTTGAGTTCCAGAAACTGTGAATGCATTGCTCCTTCTTCTGCCAATGATGCTACAATACAAAGCCAAAATAAATTAAGCTCATGGTGTCCACTCAACATTGTGTATACTGCGACTGTACAGGTGAATAATGAAAAGTACATAGCGTATGCTGTGACTGTACAGGAAAACAATGATCTGTACAGTGTATACTGCGACTGTACAGGAAAACAATGATCCGTACATAGTGTATACTGTGACTGTACAGGAAAACAATGATCCGTACATAGTGTATACTGCGACTGTACAGGAAAACAATGATCCGTACATAGTGTATACTGTGACTGTACAGGAAAACAATGATCCGTACATAGTGTATACTGTGACTGTACAGGAAAACAATGATCCGTACATAGTGTATACTGTGACTGTTCAGGAAAACAGTGATCCGTACATAGTGTATACTGCGACTGTACAGGAAAACAATGATCCGTACATAGTGTATACTGGGACTGTACAGGAAAACAATGATCCGTACATAGTGTATACTGTGACTGTACAGGAAAAACAATAATCCATACATAGTGTATACTGTGACTGTACAGGAAAACAATGATCTGTACAGTGTATACTGCGACTGTACAGGAAAACAATGATCCGTACATAGTGTATACTGTGACTGTACAGGAAAACAATGATCTGTACAGTGTATACTGCGACTGTACAGGAAAACAATGATCCGTACATAGTGTATACTGTGATTGTACAGGAAAAACAATAATCCATACATAGTGTATACTGGGACTGTACAGGAAAACAATGATCTGTACATAGTGTATACTGTGACTGTACAGGAAAACAATGATCCGTACATAGTGTATACTGTGACTGTACAGGAAAACAATGATCCGTACATAGTGTATACCGTGACTGTACAGGAAAACAATGATCCGTACATAGGGGATACTGTGATTGTACAGGAAAAACAATGATCCGTACATAGTGTATACTGTGATTGTACAGGAAAACAATGATCCGTACATAGTGTATACTGTGACTGTACAGGAAAACAATGATCCGTACATAGTGTATACTGTGACTGTACAGGAAAACAATGATCCGTACATAGTGTATACTGTGACTGTACAGGAAAACAATGATCCGTACATAGTGTATACTGTGACTGTACAGGAAAACAATGATCCGTACATAGTGTATACTGTGATTGTACAGGAAAACAATGATCCGTACATAGTGTATACTGTGACTGTACAGGAAAACAATGATCCGTACATAGTGTATACTGTGATTGTACAGGAAAACAATGATCCGTACATAGTGTATACTGTGACTGTACAGGAAAACAATGATCCGTACATAGTGTATACTGTGACTGTACAGGAAAACAATGACCCGTACATAGTGTATACTGTGACTGTACAGGAAAACAATGATTCGTACATAGTGTATACTGTGACTGTACAGGAAAACAATGATCCGTACATAGTGTATACTGTGATTTGTACAGGAAAACAATGATCCGTACATAGTGTATACTGTGATTTGTACAGGAAAACAATGATCCGTACATAGTGTATACTGTGACTGTACAGGAAAACAATGATCCGTACATAGTGTATACTGTGATTTGTACA
>CM069866.1:5278928-5366428 GCA_036172795.1 Pelodytes ibericus
AAGACATTTATTTGTATTCTTTCATTGAATCATTTCATATTTAAAATCTCTAAAATATTTCAACACATTGTCATTTTTGGCTAATTTTTGTCCTTTAAGAGGAGTTTGCATGCATTGGGAGACAGCATGAATGGTCCATAGGAATGACATGGAAGCCTATCAGACAGGCTGGGGGTGAGCTATGTGTAAATCAAACTCGTATTTCATTGTCAGTCCAGTAAGAGCCGTGAAGTAGTCCCCACCTGATGTCAAGGGAGGTGACCTCCGCTGCTCCGATAAAAAGTGCTTTAAAAGATCTGTAAAATGCCTCCATAGGCTTAACATTGGCCTCAAACCAATTTTTTACCTGCCTGCCGGTAAAATACTGGCCAGGTGGCAACCCTACTCATGGTGCACATTGACTGGGGTCTGTACTATGGAACCATCACAGACCTTGCCACAGACACTGGGGTCCTCGCACGGCTATCCCTGGTTTGTGGCCAGTCTTTCAGCCCTGGAATTAACACCAGAATTAAACCCCAAAGCAGTATCCCTACTTCAGTGACTCTTCACGTAGACCAAGCAATTCATTCATATAATCCTTGCTCATCAGAATCAAATATCAGGTTCCAGAGCATTTCCCAGATAAGCTCATCACTTTAACACCAATATGTACTGAAGAAACACTATCCCTTTAAATAGGGGCATTCGCTAAATAAGATGAATCTGGTTTCATCCTCCTCCTTATTTTCCATGTTGTTCTTTGTCACGCACCCCTGTGGCACCGAGAGAGTTAACCCATGCTGTTCTCCCTGATTGATTCAGTTTGAAAGTAAGCAGCGTATTGATTGGTAGACCCCACTTACCTTGTAAACTGCTGCCCAATTGCTGAGGTTCGTTACTGAGAGAGGAATGTGGTGTAATTGTTACACCTTCAGGTGATAAGATTCTTACACAGCCAGGAGCGCTGTTATATTGCAAATTTATCTCCGCAGTCACCCAGACTTCTCAATGGATACAGCTTCTCTCCAAAGCATTTTATACTTACATAATAAGCAGTGGTTTGAACATACGTTTGGTTTCCTCTGTATTAAAACCCATCCCAGCAATTGGGGCTTCCAGATTTTTACTGGACAGATAGAGGGGGTTATTCACTACAAGTGAACTGTGCAAATCAGACATCAATAGCTGAGCTGGAAGAAATTCTCCAACTGACCTGTTCTTCCCCTTCAGCTGATTTATTGCAGTTAACTTACTTTTATAAATAAAAGTTACTATAACTTGTGTGATTGTGTATCTGTGGGATATGATGGCCCTTTGCAAACTATATAAACAATTCTGTCAACATGTTTATAAAAATCAATTCTGGGGCAAAGTTCTAAAAGTGATGAAATCAGCAGGAACATTCCATTGGTTTCCATGGTGATTCTGGGGGCAAGGTTATAAAAGTGATGTAATCAGCAGGAACATTCCATTGGTTTCCATGGTGATTCTGGGGGCAAGGTTCTAAAAGTGATGTAATCAGCAGGAACATTCCATTGGTTTCCATGGCGACTGGACCACTTCTTGAACTTTGACCCAAAATTTAGCCACTATATAAATTTAGCTCTACATTTTCACTATGAAATACTTTTTCAGCCTGAGTCCCTTTAAGACATTTGGGAATTAGAATATTGTAAGAGGCTGGTGACATTTCTATATGTTATTATAGTAGCTGTCATTTGCCCAGAATGATATAAACAGTGGCTTTTTGGGAGTACTTACTGCCCCCACCAATACACAGATTATATGGCATATATTATATGACATATATGATCTCTTTTCAAAACTGAGAGATAAAAGCCTTTGATGTTGCAGACAGCACTGGAATGTGTGTGGGGCAGTTTAATTGCCCGTGCTTTCAAATGGTTTTCTCATTACTTTTTATTGCTCTTGGGTTTATCTGTCACTGTAACACAGGCACCAAGATTAGATTGTGAGGTTTATAGTGTAGATAATTGGAGCAAATGCATAAAATAAATCTGTGGTTTAAATGTAGTAATACATAGGGTTAGGGTGTGCAAACAAAATCTAAATCAAAAACAATGATCGGTCAACTTCAAATGGATGAATACATAAGTGAATGACAGAATAATGCATGGATGTATACAAATATACTTGTGGTATAATGTTAAATGTGAGAGAATAATCAAAGAAACCTATTGTTGTATAAATATATTGCACTAACAATTCTGACCAGAGCCTTCACAAACATAACTGGGAAATAGCCTTGAGTGCTAATGGTGCCTGGGTGTGACTTTGATTTCTTAACTCCCCTTTTCTTCATTTATCACTGGCTCTGTGAATGAGCCTGTGGAGAGCAGTGGCTAGGGCATGTGCATTCAGTAGTGCCAGATAACCCCCAAAACCATTTTCTGATACTGTTTTGATTCGTTTTATCATTTGAGTCTCTGAGGAAGGTTAAGTTGTGTAAAAATTCCCAAACTATTACAAACTATTAACATATTAGCAGGAAGAGCCTTGTCCTTCCTCCCCCAAACCTTCCAGGTGTTCCAGCAGAGAGTTCATTTCTTATGCAAATTTGGACAATTTGGAGGCTGGAGGTGTGGGGGGTGTACTTCGCCCTCAAGGCCCTGTAGTATTGTCTTTTTGTGTAACCATTCCTCTAACTACTGTAGGGTGAGGGGAAAGTAATACGAGTACTTTATTCCCCTTGAGGGTTTTTTCCCCTGGAATCACTTTTTTTTATATATAGTGTTTTTTTCTTTTCTTTTCCATTATAGGAGTCATTAGTTTTCTTTGTGTTTTTATATATGGTGACTGGCATACGCGTACCTCCCAGCTCACAGCGAATCGGGAGGTCGATTGTCAGCTCAGTTGGCATTCTCTGAGAATATTTGTGCCCCCCTCAACTGAAGGAAAAAGGTACAAATGTGTGAGACTGAGAGTTGAGGGCCCACCTTTGAGAGCACAGACACATGTAAACCACAAATGTCTCTTATTTTATGCATTTGTGGCAATTCTGCTAATGTAGTGTATAGAACATTTTGCATTATTTGGTTATTCTCCCAATGGTTTATATTCATTCAAGCTCAGATTTTTGAATAGTTTGTAAAATCAGAGTGATCCAAAACAATACCAACATTTAGGGGGAGGTAATATTAATAATTCAGCTGCATTAGGTTTTTTCTCCTACTGTGTAATGTGAGACCTCAGGGAACGTATACGGAGACTTTCATTCCTTTGTATGATGCCTGAGAGCGCCTGTGTAATTTAATGCACACGGCAAGCCTATACACGTATGTTACAAGCGACACGTCTTGTCCAACATTCTTTGTGTTGATTTACAGTGTGGTGAGATTAAAACTCCAAGCATGCAGCTACCAGCCCCTTATGTTCTGTTCGTAATGTCTATTCATTTGTTATTTGAATTAAAATGTTATTCCCCTAGTCGACTACCGATGGAAGGCTGTGCCATGGATCTACTACCCTTTCTGTAAAGTAGAACTTTTACACATTCACTTTAGTGTTTTTATTTCCGCTCATGGCAGATTGGAAGGGTCATTTGGGATTCCTAAGAAATGAAAACATCTTCTGAATAATTCTCTAGGAGCACTGTTGAATGCAGGCAGAAATGGCCTTCTGCCTGATTTAAAAAAAAAAAAAAACATTCCTCATTTCCTCAGATGTTGCGAATGTTGACAATGTAGAGATTTTAACACAATTCTTGGGAAATTAATAATCTTTCTGACAAGAAATAAACCCGTCTGTGGCAGCCGATTACCACACTGCATACAAACTAATTTCCTAACAATCAGTTTCTCATGAACTCCAAGAAACCTGTGATAACAAGTGAATTAACATGTTGGATTCTATGATTCGATAAGGACTAAATAAGGACAGAGAGACACAATTCTCCAGTCTAACGCCAGATTCAGTGTCATCTGCTGCACTAGAAATCTGTTCCACAATTCACACAGTGTATCTGCAGTTTGTGGAGTTATAGAGGCACCTGGCACTTTACTGAGAGAGTAGTGGATGTATGGAATAGTCTTCCAGTAGAAGTGGTAGAGGTTAATACAGTGAAGGAGAATGCATGGGATAGGTATAAGGCCATCCTAGATATAAGATAAGGCCAGGGACTAATGAAAGTATTACTTTACTGAGAGGGTAGTGGATGCATGGAATAGTCTTCCAGTAGAAGTGGTAGAGGTTAATACAGTGAAGCAGTTTAAGCATGCATGGGATAGGTATAAGGCTATCCTAGATATAAGATAAGGCCAGGGACTAATGAAAGTATTACATTACTGAGAGGGTAGTGGATACATGGAATAGTCTTCCAGTAGAAGTGGTAGAGGTGAATACAGTGAAGGAGTGTAAGCATGCGTGGGATAGGTATAAGGCTATCCTAGATATAAGATAAGGTCAGGGACTAATGAAAGTATTACTTTACTGAGAGGGTAGTGTATGTATGGAATAGTCTTCCAGTAGAAGTGGTAGAGGTTAATACAGTGAAGGAGTTTAAGCATGCATGGGATAGGTATAAGGCTATCCTAGATATAAGATAAGTCAGGGACTAATGAAAGTATTACATTACTGAGAGGGTAGTGGATGTATGGAATAGTCTTCCAGTAGAAGTGGTAGAGGTTAATACAGTGAAGGAGTTTAAGCATGCATGGGATAGGTATAAGGCTATCCTAGATATAAGATAAGGCCAGGGACTAATGAAAGTATTACATTACTGAGAGGGTAGTGGATGTATGGAATAGTCTTCCAGTAGAAGTGGTAGAGGTTAATACAGTGAAGGAGTTTAAGCATGCATGGGATAGGTATAAGGCTATCCTAGATATAAGATAAGGCCAGGGACTAATGAAAGTATTACATTACTGAGAGGGTAGTGGATGTATGGAATAGTCTTCCAGTAGAAGTGGTAGAGGTTAATACAGTGAAGGAGTTTAAGCATGCATGGGATAGGTATAAGGCTATCCTAGATATAAGATAAGGCCAGGGACTAATGATAGTATTACATTACTGAGAGGGTAGTGGATGTATGGAATAGTCTTCCAGTAGAAGTGGTAGAGGTTAATACAGTGAAGGAGTTTAAGCATGCATGGGATAGGTATAAGCCTATCCTAGATATAAGATAAGGCCAGGGACTAATGAAAGTTTGACATTACTGAGAGGGTAGTGGATACATGGAATAGTCTTCCAGTAGAAGTGGTAGAGGTTAATACAGTGAAGGAGTTTAAGCATGCATGGGATAGGTATAAGGCTATCCTAGATATAAGATAAGGCCAGGGACTAATGAAAGTATTACATTACTGAGAGGGTAGTGGATGTATGGAATAGTCTTCCAGTGGAAGTGGTAGAGGTTAATACAGTGATGGATTTTAAGCATGCGTGGGATAGGTATAAGGCTATCCTAGATATAAGATAAGGCCAGGGACAAGTATTCAGATAATGGGGCAGATTAGATGAACTGAATGGTTCTTATCTGCCGGTGACACAGTCTATGTTTCTCTTTACTGCAAAGTACAAATCATTTCTGATCAGTGTATAGTCTTTACGTTTAGTATAACACTGGTTACTGTAGGATAACGTGTATTGCTTGTAGTCTCTCTTTAAACTCCCAAATAAAAACTTCACGGATACCAGTTTCTTTCCCCTGTCTCTGTGTTTCCTGACCACACAGAGGAGTCAGTGGTATGTGAAATAATGATTAAACTGGAGAATAATGGATTCCGTCCACTGCGGACACTATCAGGCCGATTACATGACATCACTTCCTCTCACTGTGCGACACGCCATGTCTGCTCAGAGCAGATAAGAGCAGCCTGTCTGCCTCGCTACAAGATCAAAAAAACAAAATATAATTTACATAGAAAACCTGAGGGAAAATACCAGAGATAAATCTCTGTGTAATACTGGAGTTGGTCCCCAGAAAATACTTGAATACGAGAGAAATCGCAGTGTATTCTTCCTGGTAAAACATTAAGACGCCCGAGAATGAGCAGACTGCTGGGTGACTTTTTCCCCCCCCGCAATATCTTTTTAAAACTAATGGGAGAAAACCTTCTGTGTAACTGACAGATTGCATCAAGTGCAGGCAGTTTTAATAGAAATGTTTTCATGAAAGAATACAAATAAATTTCCTTACAGATCCCTATTTGCTTGAAAGCCCTATCAGGGGGGCGGACATCTCGGGTCAGACTGGGTGATCATCTAATTATCATGATTATTGCAGAGCAGGTAATAATACACAGGGAGTGTTTGGATCCAAACTCCCAGACATCTTGCTGCTGCTCCATCATCTCATGAGAAACCCTAGATAAACCGCAGGAGCTTTGAAAGCAGATTGAGAGTGACGACCTGACTCCCAGCTCTAATGAGAGAGCGGAAAAGCCTTTGTAGATTCAAATCTTGGTAGTCAAGGAAACTGCTAGAGCACTGCGCAGCCGAGCTCGCCACTCAGCCATTGTTTAATCACTGCTTTCCAGTGGCAGGGGTCAGGTTTCACCTCCAGGGCTCAATCTGCGGTGTTTGGGAGTTGCTGGGAGGTGGACTGGTTCTTAATGGAGTTAGCATGTTCTGCAAGGAAATGGCTGCTTTGCAGTGATATCACTTATTGATTTTTCTTTAACTCTGGGAAGTATACGGACATATTATTTTTTTATTTTAAAGCTTAAAAGACACAAAGAATTTGCCATCTTTTCGCTGTCTGATAAACCCCATTTTAGTTCATTCTTTTTCTTATTCATTGGTCGCTACAACTGCTAAGACAGATGATGTGCCTGTCTTTAGAGGGGGATGAGCAGGGTTGTAAGAAGTGAGCAGCTTTCCTATGCCGTCCTCAGTACAGAAATGAAGCCGCGCAAGGCCAGTGAGCGGGTGAAGATGTGTAGGATACGACATGGTAATTAATGGGCCAATCGCTCATGAATGTAGGAGAACAAATAAACAGAAGGGTTGATTTCTGATAGTTGGGCCACTGGCTTTTTTTTTACATGTAATTCCCCATTTGTTAACTGGAGGGGTGCAGAGTAAAATCACTAAGTACTCAGTATTTCTAACTTTACTGGATCCATTCTGTGCATCCTCTATGAGCATTGTATGCAGTCCTGCTATGCTGAGCTGTATTGTGGTAGTTGAGACTAGGTTTATGCTCCACTGTTAGTGAGACATTGGGCCTGACTTTTACCTGGCAGAAAGATGCCAAGTTTTAAATGATAACTGTCAACAAAAAAATACATTTAATTGAAAAATTGCATCAATTGTAGGTATTTTATTTTATAGAAATGCTTTAATGAAAGAATATAAACAAAGTACCTAATTTGAGCTGTCCTTGTGCTGTGTTTCTCTATCTGGGGGCAGAATCTTGGGTCAGATTCTAAACAACATGTCTGTCCCCTGATAGAGCTATACAGAGCAAAGATTGTAAACAACATGTCTGTCCCCTGATAAAGCTATACAGAGCAAAGATTCAAAACAACATGTCCACCCCTGATAGAGCTATACAGAGCAAAGATTGTAAACAACATGTCCGCCCCCTGATAGAACTATACAGAGCAAAGATTCAAAACAACATGTCCACCCCTGATAGAGCTATGGAAAGCAAAGATTCCAAATGACATGTCCACCTCCTGATAGAGCTATACTGAGAAAAGGTTCTAAACAACATGTCCGCCTCTTGATAGAGCTATACAGAGCAAAGATTCTAAACAACATGTCCCCCCCTGAAAGAGCTTTGCAAAGCAAAGACTGTAAACGACATGTCTACCCCCTGATAGAGCTAAACAACATGTTCGCCCCCTGATAGAGCTAAACAACATGTCCCCCCCTGAAAGAGCTAAACAACATGTCATCCCCCTGATAGAGCTATCCAGATCAAAGATTCTAAACAACATGTCCACCCCTGATAGAGCTATACAGAGCAAAGATTCTAAACAACATGTCCACCTCCTAATAGAGCTATACAGAGCCAAGATTCTAAGCAACATGTCCACCCCCTGATAGAGCTATACAGAGCAAAGATTCTAAACAGCATGTCCGCCCCCTGATAGAGTTATACAGAGCAAAGATTCTAAACAACATGCCCGCCCCTGATAGAGCTATACAGAGCAAAGGTTCTAAACATGTCCGTCTCCTACAAGCAAAGAGGGCTCAATAAGGTGCTTTATTTATATTCTTTCATTCATTTCTATTTGAAATCTCTACACTTGATGCAATCTTTCAAGTAAACAGAACTTTTAAGCGTGACTAGGTGGTAGGATGAGTGACTGGGTGGTAGGATGAGTGACTGGGTGGTAGGATGATTGACTAGGTGGTAGGATGAGTGACTGGGTGGTAGGATGAGCGACTGGGTGGTAGGATGAGTGACTAGGTGGTAGGATGAGTGACTGGGTGGTAGGATGAGCGACTGGGTGGTAGGATGAGTGACTGGGTGGTAGGATGAGCGACTGGGTGGTAGGATGAGCGACTGGGTGGTAGGATGAGCGACTAGGTGGTAGGATGAGTGACTGGGTGGTAGGATGAGTGACTGGGTGGTAGGATGAGTGACTAGGTGGTAGGATGAG
This sequence comes from Pelodytes ibericus, assembly GCA_036172795.1. Taxonomy (NCBI): domain Eukaryota; kingdom Metazoa; phylum Chordata; class Amphibia; order Anura; family Pelodytidae; genus Pelodytes; species Pelodytes ibericus. The sequence goes on from CM069866.1 coordinate 5,287,481, forward strand.
TGACTAGGTGGTAGGATGAGTGACTGGGTGGTAGGATGAGTGACTGACTGGGTGGTAGGATGAGTGACTAGGTGGTAGGATGAGCGACTGGGTGGTAGGATGAGTGACTAGGTGGTAGGATGAGCGACTGGGTGGTAGGATGAGTGACTAGAGCAGGTTTTGTGATGTTTGAGATGTGTCTGCACTTGTTGGTTTTTTGGAGAGTGAATTTTGCATTCTAGCACCAGACAAGAAATCCAATCAGGATGAGCAACCTAGTGCCAGACTGCGAGAATAGAGTGTGAGATACTGTGCCGCGTATGGGAGGAGCTTTTCAGAATGTGCCACTTGGAATTCCATAGGTAAATCCACCAGAATCCACCTTCTGTTGTGGTACAGTCTCTAGAATAATCAACGATTGTCTGTACAAGACACCAGTGTCCGTTGCACGGTCTGTGAAGGTCAACAGAACATCATTAAATCTGCCTATCTTTCCAAGTCTCTTTCTTATTGGAATGTCACTGAATTAAGAAGCCCCGCTGAATTTATTTTCGATATAAAACCTCAGGGGAACCGTACATTGTTTTAAAGTAAAAAAATAAGTATAGTTCACGCATATCAAAAACTGTACAACTTACAGAAAAAAAATAGGTGGCACTGCCTCTTGAACCTACATATTGTTAATTAAGGGATTATTGAATTAGGATTGTCTCTGCTGTGCGTGGCTTATCTGAATAAAGCTTTCTTTTCAGTAAGGGGGGGGGGGGGGGGGGTAATGACAGTGTTACATGGCTTTAATATGCAGCTGTACCAAGACACAGGACAATATGAGATTTAGCTGCCACCAGAGGAGCGCCTGTTAGATGCAGGGCATTTATTGTGTAAATCAGCTGAAGATCTCCTGACTTTTACAGTGAATAAAGGTCCCATTTTCATGTTAATTTAACATTTAAACATCACTGCTGGAAGGAGACGTTTAGCCGTTATTGTAACTGTTTCTCCAGTTTATGGAAATGAACAAAAGATACAAAATATAACGGGGAATTATTATTATTATTATTAATTCATATGTTTCAATCGTACAGTGCATTACCAGTGGTAATTACCATGTGGATACATGGGGGAGAAGACACTCACTGTTTGGAAAGAATCATTTTCCTTCTCATACTGCGCTTGTTAGACTGCTGCTGTTATAATCCGCTAAGGCTGACTATGGATCATGGGATTTGTAGTCTGGAGGTTCACACGGATTTGTTGGGAGTTTGCATTATAGGTTTGTGTACGAGGACATCGCAGTGGGCGGAGTTACCTGGCGTTTTGTGACCCTGTACGGTTTAGCTTTAGTCTTCTCAGTGCAGAGCCCGGGATCTGGATCTCAGTTCTTTACCATTAAGTCTGTGAATGTGTTTAACACCATGCTGTCTGTGCAATGAATCTTCCTTCATCTGATCTAAACAGCATGTCTGCTCCCTGAGCTATACAAGCAAAGAGACCTCAGTATATGTTTAAAATGCCTGCACTTCTTTCAGTTAAACACAATGATGACAGTTGTCTGGGACAAACCCCTATTTAACCAGACAGTCCTGGCAAATTCAGGACTCTTGGTAACTATATGTGTGCCCCCATTATACATACCCCCTTGTCTGTACCACTCATGGGCTTGTGTTTGAGCTGGTCATTACAGAGCTCACTTAGTGTCCGGCCAGATCAGCATGCGATGGGTGTATTATTATTACTGTCAGGATTCTTCCCACCGATGTCCAGGAAATTAGGAAAGAAATACTGTAACGTTGCATTGCTTACTCTGCTAGGATGCCAGTATGTGTTTGTATGCCATGCGAGGATGCCAGTATGTGTTTGTATGCCATGCGAGGATGCCAGTATGTGTTTGTATGCCATGCGAGGATGCCAGTATGTGTTTGTATGCCATGCGAGGATGCCAGTATGTGTTTGTATGCAATGCGAGGATGCCAGTATGTGTTTGTATGCCATGCGAGGATGCCAGTATGTGTTTGTATGCAATGTGAGGATGCCAGTATGTGTTTGTATGCCATGCGAGGATGCCAGTATGTGTTTGTATGCAATGTGAGGATGCCAGTATGTGTTTGTATGCGATGCGAGGATGCCTGTATGTGTTTGTATGCAATGTGAGGATGCCAGTATGTGTTTGTATGCGATGTGAGGATGCCTGTATGTGTTTGTATGTGATGCGAGGACGCCAGTATGTGTTTGTATGCGATGCGAGGATGCCAGTATGTGTTTGTATGTGATGCGTGGATGCCTGTATGTGTTTGTATGCGATGCGAGGATGCCAGTATGTGTTTGTATGTGATGCGTGGATGCCTGTATGTGTTTGTATGCGATGTGAGGATGCCAGTATGTTTTACTATGCTATGCAAGGATGCCAGTATGTGTTTTTGTATGCTATGGGAAGATGCCAGTATGTGTATGTGTGCTATAGGAGGATACCAGTGTGTTTTTGAATGCTGTGGTAGGATGACAGTGTGTGTTTTTGGATGCTCTGCGAAGGTGCCAGTATGTTTTTATATTAAATGGGAGGATGCCAGTGTGTTTTTGTATGCTGTGCAAGGATGCCAGTGTGTTTTTGTATGCTCTGCGAGGATGCCATTAGATACCATTAGTTTGTGGTATTTTTTTTAGTGGAGCCCAGTATTTCAGTTGGAGACATCTGGCAACCCTAGTGCAGTAAGAGAAAGCATTGTTCTGTTTATCTAGCAGATTGTGGCGTGGTTACAGTAAGTAGTGAGTGGATTTTCTTCCCTTCACTGACAGTGACATCTAGTGGACAACTGAAGAATTTACTCTGTGGGGAAATGTTTCTTTATTATCATTATCAAAATTAAAACACATTTTACTGCCTTCCATTGAATCAACATGGACACTACCCAATAACGGGGTCTTTACAGAGGGGTCTCTTGAACTGACGCTGGTTGGAAAGATTGAAGATGTTTGTGTTTTTGCACCAAACTCTGTATCCAAACTGCACATTTCATTGAATAGGTTATTATTAGGGGAGGCGAGGGAGATAATGGGTTTTATTATAATGTGGATCTCTCCCTGATTAATGACGGATTTTATATTGTGTCTCTATCTGTCTAGGGGGAATTACGCTGCAGTGGAGGCGGACCAATCGAGGAGTTCGACTTTGTTGCGAATAAGATCTATACACATCAAGTCAACACACCTGCGTTTATCCCCCTACAACTAATGGCCCATGGGGGGGCCGACTATTTCCTCATATACAGCTTCATCTCAGCAGTTGCAGTGAGTATTTTTAATTATAGTAATATGATTTCTATAATGAGGATTAGGGAATAGGGACTGTTACAGAAGACTAAACCCTTAGTGTTATTCTTGCATGTGGCACTACCTTTATAATATCGGTTTATTTTTACAGCACCTTTTAAACGACAACTGTTGGCCAAAACATGTTATTTTCAGTTGAAAGATTGCATCAAGTGTAGGCATTTTAAATAGAAATGCTTTAATGAAAGAGTTGAAAAATAACTTGCCTTATTGAGGCCTTTTTGCTCCGTACTGCTCTAAGGAGTATGGAATCTTTGCTCTGTGTAGCTCTATCAGGGGGCAGACATGTTGCTTAGAATCTTTGCTCTGTATAGCTCTATTAGGCGGTGGGCATGTTGTTTAGAATCTTTGCTCTGTATAGCTATATCAGGGGTGGACATGTTGTTTAGAATCTTTGATCTGGATAGCTCAATCAGGGGGCTGACATGTTGTTTAGCTCTATCAGGGGGCGGACATGTTGTTTAGCTCTATCAGGGGGTAGACATGTCGTTTACAGTCTTTGCTCTGCAAAGCTCTTTCAGGGGGCGGACATGTTGTTTAGAATCTTTTCTCTGGATAGCTCTATCAAGAGGCGGACATGTTGTTTAGAACCTTTTCTCAGTATAGCTCTATCAGGAGGTGGACATGTCATTTGGAATCTTTGCTCTGTATAGCTCTATCAGGGGTGGACATGTTGTTTTGAATCTTTGCTCTGTATAGCTCTATCAGGGGTGGACATGTTGTTGTGAATCTTTGCTCTGTATAGCTCTATCAGTGGGCAGACATGTTGTTTTGAATCTTTGCTCTGTATAGCTCTATCAGGGGGCAGACATGTTGTTTAGTATCTTATGCCAGATTTTCTTTCATCTTATTCAACATTGTCCGCCCCCTGATACATCTATACAAGCAAAGATGGCTCAGCAATGTACTTTAATGTCTCTATTCTTTAATTAAAGTATATCTGTATCAAGTGTAGACATTTTAAGCAATCTTTCATTTTTTTGGGTTGTTGTTTAACTCCAGGTTTGTAAATAGTTTATGGGAATCATTACAAGACTATGAAATAAACCCAGAGTAAAGCATGCTGTAATAACATCTGTGATTTGTTCCATGTGTTTGATCCCATCAGAAGGACGATCCATCCCTTATTCAGACTGGTCCAGAAGAAACCTTGAGAAGCCACCTCCTTGTGTTTGAGGCTGAGAGATCCAGGAGAGAAAGCTCTGTTGTGCATCTAGACCAATGAATTGTGCTATTCATGAAAATACATCCAATGATCTATGTTTACAACTGATTGAGCTATACAGAGCAAAGATTGTAAACAACATGTCCGCCCCCTGATAGAGCTATACAGAGCAAAGATTCTAAACAACATGTCCGCCCCCTGATAGAGCTATACAGAGCAAAGATTCTAAACAACATGTCCGCCCCCTGATAGAGCTATACAGAGCAAAGATTCTAAACAACATGTCCGCCCCCTGATAGAGCTATACAGAGCAAAGATTCTAAACAACATGTCTGCCCCCTGATTGAGCTATACTGAGCAAAGATTCTAAACATGTCCTCCCCCTGATAGAGCTATACAGAGCAAAGATTCTAAACAACATGCCCCCCCCCGATTGAGCTATACAGAGCACAGATTCGAAACAACATGTCCGCCCCCTGATAGAGCTATACAGTGCAAAGATTCTAAACAACATGTTTGCCCCCTGATAGAGCTATACAGAGCAAAGATTCTAAACAACATGTCCGCCCCTGACAGAGCTATACAGAGCAAAGATTCTAAACAACATGTCCCCCCCCCCCCCCCCCGATTGAGCTGTACAGAGCAAAGATTCTAAACATTTCCTCCCCCTGATAGAGCTATACAGAGCAAAGAGGACTCAGTAAGGCAGTTTTTTTTGTATTCTCTATACTAAACATGGGTAAGTTTGTCTTTTAAGGCTCCTTCTTTTTCAGTCGATCTATTCTTGCATCTTTCACATCCTGGGGATATTACTATTTCCCAGAGAGTTAAAGGGTGACCCCTCAAGGAACTGAACCTGCAACCCTGATAGTAAAATAGCTTCGACAGATGGTACATTAGGATGATAACTTTTATTGGCAGAAGTGAAAGCTTTTTAGACTACTTAGGTTCTTCATGTGACTGCTTTAAAAGTAATAAATATAGACAAGGAGTTGGCAAATCATGAACTGCTTTGAGTTTGTTTAATTTAAATCATTTAATGTCTTCATCTGGGCCCATGCCATCAAACATTTCATGGTATAACTGTTTAGTACATTGCATAAATAATATAATGGGCAAACATTCAGCAGGTCATTAGGTCCTATACCCAGGAATCGTATAATTTCTATGTCATTAAGCATAGAGTATTTTAACTTAAAAAATATACATATACATATATAAATGTGCAATATCCGTAAACATGTTCAGCTATGATGGCAGCATACAAGTGCATTTTTAAAGTTAAAAATAAAGAAAACTTTGTTCATATATTAATTCATGTGTTACATTCATAAAAAAAGAAGATAGGCAAAGGGGCAAATATACCCCAAACAATGTTCCATTATTAGAAAATTCAATATTTGTTTTACTGCAGTACCATGCACGGCCACTGGGTGTCTGATTTTGTTATTTTTGTAATACTTTCTAAATGCCTATATTTGTACAATTTAGAGTAGCATGTAATAAGGCCGCCCTTATTAATACCCTTAAATAAAATGTAGTAATAATAATAAAAAATCTAAATATATCAATTTATAGCGACAATTTAAAAGGCCTATAAATATAAAAAGTGCAATTGATTCGCCATCTTCCTATTTTACAAATCCTGGGAGCCATGGCTCCTAAAATCCCTTCTGCTCCTAACTCATAACCAGCCTGCCTCCTGAATTGATCTGTCTGGCTCCTGATATACTTGTTTTACTTATTTTTTTAGCATTTGCCCAGGTGAATAGATCATAATGTTAATATTTTTGTTGAACGCCATGTTCTTTGTTAGCATTAAATTCAGTCACTTTGGGATTCGGATCTTGGATCACGTTTGTTCACCAACTTCTGATATCAGCTGTGGCCTTTTTATTTTAAACTGTGGATTAAGAAAAAAACACTGTTAGTTCTCCGCTCCATCACCTAACGCTGCTTATACTGTGAATGTACATAACGCAAAATCATGAAAAATGATCTATACATTGCATTAAAAAATGTTTTTAAATGTGTCTGTGGTATCCTTCTGGAGATACAGTACTCTGTACTGTGTAAAATACTCCAAGTGAGGTCTCACCAGCGCTCTGTACAATACTCCAAGTGAGGTCTCACCAGTGCTCTGTACAATGGCATGAGCACTTCTCTCTTTCTACTGCTAATACATCTCCCTATACAACCACGCATTCTGCTAATACCTCTCCCTGTGCAATCACGCATTCTGCTAATACCTCTCCCTATACAACCAAGCCTTCTGCTAATACCTCTCCCTATACAACCAAGCATTTTGCTAATACCTCTCCCTATACAACCAAGCATTTTGCTAATACCTCTCCCTATACAACCAAGCATTCTGCTAATACCTCTCCCTATGCAGCCAAGCATTTTGCTAATACCTCTCCCTATACAACCAAGCATTCTGTTAATCCCTCTCCCTATACAACCAAGCATTCTGCTAATACCTCTCCCTGTGCAATCACGCATTCTGCTAATACCTCTCCCTATACAACCAAGCATTTTGCTAATACCTCTCCCTATGCAACCAAGCATTCTGCTAATACCTCTCCCTATACAACCAAGCATTCTGCTAATACCTCTCCCTATACAACCAAGCATTCTGCTAATACCTCTCCCTATACAACCAAGCATTTTGCTAATACCTCTCCCTATACAACCAAGCATTTTGCTAATACCTCTCCCTATGCAACCAAGCATTCTGCTAATACCTCTCCCTATACAACCAAGCATTTTGCTAATACCTCTCCCTATACAACCAAGCATTTTGCTAATACCTCTCCTTATACAACCAAGCATTCTGCTAATACCTCTCCTTATACAACCAAGCATTCTGCTAATACCTCTCCTTATACAACCAAGCATTCTGCTAATACCTCTCCCTATACAACCAAGCATTTTGCTAATACCTCTCCATATGCAACCAAGCATTTTGCTAATACCTCTCCTTATACAACCAAGCATTTTGCTAATACCTCTCCTTATACAACCAAGCATTCTGCTAATACCTCTCCCTATGCAACCAAGCATTCTGCTAATAGCTCTCCCTGTGCAATCACGCATTCTGCTAATACCTCTCCCTATACAACCAAGCATTCTGCTAATACCTCTCCCTAGGCAACCAAGCATTCTGCTAATACCTCTCCCTATGCAACCAAGCATTCTGCTAATAACTCTATATTCTGCTTTTGAGTTTTTACACCCACGGTGGATAATCTTGCACTTATCCACATTAAATATCAGCTGCCACAGCTCGGACCATTTTCCTACTTTTGCCATGCTTATCCATTCAACAATATTGAAATCCTAACACAAAGATTGCAGTTTATTGATAAGCCTTCTGTGTGTCTCTACCAGGTATCCTGAGCTCCATTATGCAGCTCCCCGCAATGCCGCGTGACGTCACTCAGTATGGAGTAACCTCGTCCCTTTTGGCTGTTCCCCATTTTTTCCCCGGCACCTCAGGTGCGTTAATGTTGTCGTACCTGTTGTGTCGTATCTACTGCGTCCAGTCTGGGCCGGTATACTCCAGTAGACATGTTACTGCCGCTAGACTGGCTTCCTTCTAAGTTGTACCTTCCAGTCCTAGGCAATATCCCACTACTACCTTTGGTGGATAAGGCGTCCAGGTCTAAGTGGGGAGAAAGAAGGGGTAATGGCAGTAAAGTGTAAATCCATAATAAGGAAATAATCAAATCGTTATAAGCGGGATTCTCAGGACACAGTGTATCTGAACGATAAAGACAACTGAAGTGCAGTAGGTGTTTTGGGATGTTTGCACCGCTCTAAAAGAGGGTCCTCATTCTAGCCGGTTTTCGCCTGTATTTAGCATCTCTATTAATCCATTTGGGTAGAGAGATGTCTATACATGGCTGAACGCACATCTATTCATTTAAAGGCGCAGTTCCCCTCTGCTTCCTCCACCTCTGCTTCCTCCACCTCTGCTTCCTCCCCCTCTGCTTCCTCCACCTCTGTGTCCTCCACCTCTACTTCCTCCCCTTCTGTGTTCTCCACCTCTGCATCCTCCCATGCTGCTTCCTCCACCTCTGCTTCCTCCCATGCTGCTTCCTCCACCTCTGCTTCCTCCCATGCTGCTTCCTCCACCTCTGCTTCCTCCCATGCTGCTTCCTCCCATGCTGCTTCCTCCACCTCTGCTTCCTCCCATGCTGCTTCCTCCACCTCTGCTTCCTCCACCTCTGCTTCCTCCCATGCTGCTTCCTCCACCTCTGCTTCCTCCCATGCTGCTTCCTCCACCTCTGCTTCCTCCACCTCTGCTTCCTCCCATGCTGCTTCCTCCACCTCTGCTTCCTCCCATGCTGCTTCCTCCACCTTTGCTTCCTCCACCTCTGCTTCCTCCCATGCTGCTTCCTCCCCCTCTGCTTCCTCCACCTCTGCTTCCTCCCATGCTGCTTCCTCCACCTCTGCTTCCTCCCATGCTGCTTCCTCCCATGCTGCTTCCTCCCATGCTGCTTCCTCCCATGCTGCTTCCTCCACCTCTGCTTCCTCCCATGCTGCTTCCTCCCCCTCTGCTTCCTCCCATGCTGCTTCCTCCCCCTCTGCTTCCTCCACCTCTGCTTCCTCCCATGCTGCTTCCTCCACCTCTGCTTCCTCCCATGCTGCTTCCTCCCCCTCTGCTTCCTCCACCTCTGCTTCCTCCCATGCTGCTTCCTCCACCTCTGCTTCCTCCCATGCTGCTTCCTCCACCTCTGCTTCCTCCCATGCCGCTTCCTCCCATGCCGCTTCCTCACCATGCTGCTTCCTCCACCTCTGCTTCCTCCCCCTCTGCTTCCTCCCATGCTGCTTCCTCCCCCTCTGCTTCCTCCACCTCTGCTTCCTCCCATGCTGCTTCCTCCACCTCTGCTTCCTCCCATGCTGCTTCCTCCTCCCATGCTGCTTCCTCCCATGCTGCTTCCTCCCATGCTGCTTCCTCCCATGCTGCTTCCTCCCATGCTGCTTCCTCCACCTTTGCTTCCTCCCATGCTGCTTCCTCCCATGCTGCTTCCTCCCATGCTGCTTCCTCCTCCCATGCTGCTTCCTCCACCTCTGCTTCCTCCCATGCTGCTTCCTCCCATGCTGCATCCTCCCATGCTGCTTCCTCCACCTCTGCATCCTCCACCTCTGCTTCCTCCCATGCTGCTTCCTCCCATGCTGCTTCCTCCACCTCTGCTTCCTCCCATGCTGCTTCCTCCACCTCTTCTTCCTCCCATGCTGCTTCCTCCACCTCTGCATCCTCCACCTCTGCTTCCTCCCATGCTGCTTCCTCCCATGCTGCTTCCTCCACCTCTGCTTCCTCCCATGCTGCTTCCTCCACCTCTGCTTCCTCCCATGCTGCTTCCTCCCATGCTGCTTCCTCCCATGCTGCTTCCTCCACCTCTGCTTCCTCCCATGCTGCTTCCTCCCATGCTGCTTCCTCCACCTCTGCTTCCTCCCATGCTGCTTCCTCCTCCCATGCTGCTTCCCCCACCTCTGCTTCCTCCCATGCCGCTTCCTCCCATGCTGCTTCCTCCCATGCTGCTTCCTCCACCTCTTCTTCCTCCCATGCTGCTTCCTCCCATGCTGCTTCCTCCACCTCTGCTTCCTCCCATGATGCTTCCTCCCATGCTGCTTCCTCCCATGCTGCTTCCTCCACCTCTTCTTCCTCCCATGCTGCTTCCTCCACCTCTTCTTCCTCCCATGCTGCTTCCTCCACCTCTGCTTCCTCCCATGCTGCTTCCTCCCATGCTGCTTCCTCCCATGCTGCTTCCTCCCATGCTGCTTCCTCCACCTCTGCTTCCTCCCATGCTGCTTCCTCCACCTCTTCTTCCTCCCATGCTGCTTCCTCCACCTCTGCATCCTCCCATGCTGCTTCCTCCACCTCTGCTTCCTCCCATGCTGCTTCCTCCACCTCTTCTTCCTCCCATGCTGCTTCCTCCACCTCTGCTTCCTCCCATGCTGCTTCCTCCCATGCTGCTTCCTCCACCTCTTCTTCCTCCCATGCTGCTTCCTCCCATGCTGCTTCCTCCACCTCTTCTTCCTCCCATGCTGCTTCCTCCCATGCTGCTTCCTCCACCTCATTTCCAACAAAGACTTACAATGTCGTATTTACCTGTATGTGCGAAATTCATATTCTCTTCATCTATAGAGTACCATCTCTTAGAATCAGGTCTGTCCTCGAATTGGCTAAACCACAGAAACGACATAATGGTGTAAGAATTGGTGAGCGCCCGCCATGCCGAGGTCTGGTTTTACATTCCGTTTGTTAAACTGAATTATTAAACCGTCAAATAATCGCGACGGTGAAAGCTGACTGTATATCAATAAAGAAACAAAGGGCTTTATCCCTAAAACTGGGAATTGCTCATAACCGACAAGAGAATTTCAAACTTAAGGCCAAAGTAGACGAGTTGGAAAAATTCTCTAGTTCAGCTGAATTGCAGAAATTCCCTCTAATGTCATTTCTTTACATAGTTACACATTCCTGGTATCTACTACTCATTATTAAAAAAAAATGACCTCTAGTCTATTAGCCTCGTCTGTATTTAACATTAAGTTCTAAAAGTGATGTCATCAGCAGGAACATTCCATTGGTTCCCATGGTGATATCAGCAGGAACATTCCATTGGTTCCCATGGTAACTGCAGAACATTCCCTTGGTGACTGCACCACTTTTAGAACTGTGCATGTCAAAAATGGGAGACGCTAAACAGATCGTCTCCTCTAAACAGTGTTTAACAGCTTTGAGCTGTGAAGAGAATACAACTTTGTTTATACATTGATCAAGGAGACACAATGTTTTAAACTTGTCGATGCAGCTGGTTTGTGACGACATCGTGCAAATAAACATCTACAGAACAGAAAGAGCAATTTGCAAAAACCTCAGAACTAGTCAGCAAAATGACGTTTCAATCTGTAACTCGATTTGCTATTCTTCTGCCGCAGGTTTCGAAAATTTGCAAACCCAAAAATGGCAGAATTAAAGAGAAATTGTCATGAAAAAATATCCCTGTCCATCCTCCACGTGACATGTATTTGTCAGGAGAACAGACGTGACACTGACTCACCTAAATCTCTTCTTCTTTTTGATGTATATCACAGTAAAGATTAAAACGATGAGAAGAAGGAGCGCCCCACCGAGAATGCCAAATATCAAAGCATAAAATCCAGCGGAGCGTTCATATATACTGCAATCTCTACCACTGTACTGCTGGAAATTAAAGGTGTAGCACCTAGAATTAAAGACAGAATAGTATGATATATCCATGATGGATTTCAAATATTTTATCATAGTTTTTGGATGGTTAATCTTTCCCAATTCTGTAGAGTAAAATTCCTGCTAATTACCCCATCCTCACTCTATCATCTCTATCACTCTCTGACTCTATCATCTCTCTCACTTGTATCATCTCTCTCACTCTATCATCTTGCTCCCTCTATCATCTTGCTCACTCCGTCATCTCTCTCACTCTATCATCTCTCTCACTTTATCATCTAGCTCACTCTATCATCTCTCTCACTATCATCTAGCTCACTCTATCATCTCTCTAACTTTATCATCTAGCTCACTTGTATCATCTCTCTCATTCTATCATCTCTCTCACTATCATCTAGCTCACTCTATCATCTCTCTCACTCTATCATCTCTCTCACTCTATCATCTAGCTCACTCTATCATCTCTCTCACTATCATCTAGCTCACTCTATCATCTCTCTAACTTTATCATCTAGCTCACTCTATCATCTCTCTCACTTTATCATCTAGCTCACTCTATCATCTCTCTCACTCTATCATCTAGCTCACTTGTATCATCTCTCTCATTCTATCATCTCTCTCACTCTATCATCTAGCTCACTTGTATCATCTATCTCGCTCTATCATCTCTCATCTCTCTCACTCTATCATCTCTATCATCTCTCTCACTCTATCATCTCGCTCACTATCGTCTTGCTCGCTCTATCATCTATCTCAACATCTATCTCACTCTATCATATTGCTCGCTCTATCATCTTGCTTGCTCTATCATCTCGCTCTATCGTATCGCTCGCTCTATCATCTTGCTCACTCTATCGTCTTGCTCGCTCTATCATCTCTCTCACTCTATTATCTCTCCATTTAAATCTCTCTATCAATACTGCTGTCACATGTTTAGTTGCTAGGAATGAATTAATCCACATGTTGCTCTGTCAGTCAGATCCTCACTTGCAAGCTGCTCCGTCTTTTGTATTGAAGCACTCTCCGTTGTAATGACAGAAGCCCTGGTGATTAAAGCACGGGCCTGTACAGAAGCAGCTCTCGTTATCACATGCTTTCTCGTAACCTTGGTAGTCCAGGGAGCAACTGATGTAAGGCTTCAGCTCTTCCACGCCTGAGGAAAAGAATTTACTAAACCCAAATACAATGGCACAAGGAATATCACACAGCAGAGAATTGTTATACACAGCTAAATCCCCAGATAGCTCACCAGACCCCTACACCCCCCCAGACAGATCAGCAGGCCTCTACCCCCCCCAGACAGATCAGCAGACCTCTACCCCCAGACAGATCAGCAGACCTCTGCCCCCCAGACAGATCAGCAGACCTCTACCCCCCAGACAGGTCACCAGACCCCTACACCCCCCCAGACAGATCAGCAGACCCCTACACCCCCCAGACAGATCAGCAGACCCCTACACCCCCCAGACAGATCAGCAGATCTCTACCCCCCAGACAGCTTAGCAGACCTCTACACCCCCCCCCCCCACTCAGACAGATCAGCAGATTTCTACCCCGCAGACAGCTCACAAGACCTCTACACCCCCCAGACAGATCAGCAGATCTCTACCCCCCAGACAGACCAGCAGACCTCTACACCCACCCAAGACAGCTCACAAGACCTCTACACCCCCCCAGACAGATCAGAAGACTGCTAACCCCCTGACAGATCATCAGACCGCTACCCCCCAGACAGATCAGCATACCTCTGCCCCCCCCAGACAGATCAGCAGACCTCTACCCCCCAGACAGCTCACCAGACCCCTACACCCCCCCAAACAGATCAGCAGACCTCTAACCCCAGACAGATCAGCAGACTGCTACCCCCCTGACAGATCAGAAGACCGCTACCCCCCTGACAGATCAGCAGACCTCTACCCCCCATACAGATCAGCAGACCGCTACCCCCCAAACAGATCAGCAGACCGCTACCCCCAGACAGAACAGCAGACCCCTACACCCCCCCCAGACAGATCAGCAGACCCCTACACCCCCCCCCAGACAGATCAGCAGACCTATACACCCCTGACAGATCAGAAGACCGCTACCCCCCAAACAGAACAGCAGACCCCTACACCCCCCCCCAGACAGATCAGCAGACCTATACACCCCCCCCCCCGACAGAACAGCAGACCTCTACCCTCAGGCAGAACAACAGACCTCTACCCCAGACAGAGCAGCAGACATCTACCCCCCCCCCCCCTTTGCAGATCAGCAGACCTTTACCTTCCCCAGACAGATCAGCAGACCTCTACCCCCCAGACAGGTCACCAGACCCCTACACCCCCCCAGACAGATCAGCAGACCTCTACCCCCCCAGACAGATCAGCAGACCTCTACACCCCCCCCCCCACTCAGACAGATCAGCAGACCTCTACCCCCCCAGACAGATCAGCAGACCTCTACCCCCAGACAGATCAGCAGACCTCTGCCCCCCAGACAGATCAGCAGACCTCTACCCCCCAGACAGATCAGCAGACCTCTACCCCCAGACAGATCAGCAGACCTCTACCCCCCAGACAGATCAGCAGACCTCTGCCCCCCAGACAGATCAGCAGACCTCTACCCCCAGACAGATCAGCAGACCTCTGCCCCCCAGACAGATCAGCAGACCTCTACCCCCCAGACAGATCAGCAGACCTCTACCTCTATGCCTGCATCAAATCACACAGGGATAAAAGGCTGTGGTCTATACAAGCAGTGATCTTCATCTTGTACCAAAGTGAGTTTGGGGACTACACTGGCCCCTTTAATTGCTTTTGGAAATTCCATGATGTTTTCTGAATAGAATTAACACAACCATCAGAAACCTGGACAATAGAGAATAATCCCAAGTTACCAAACCTCCAAGTATGGCTCTGTGATTATAACTTACTTGTGATATTCCCAAGTCCGAGACTTATATTGGAGACGGTGGTGAGAGCATTCAATACAGCGGTAAGGTTTGCTCTGTTGAACGAGGTATACACTGCTGATTCCAGACCGTCATTTAGGAAGTTGATACCCGTTTGATTATTTGGGTAAGCATAGTATGCTTTGCTGCTCACAATGATACTTCCTTCCCTGTACATGACATATGTACACATTAAACCTCGCAATTACAAAACATCACAAAACAACGATAATCTGAGACGCAGTGTGAAGTATGGAAATAACTAATACATGTGGTGGGGATTTTAGGATTCCCCGAGGAAGGCAGGGCTATGACAGTCTCAGTTTTATAGCTCAAATCTGCTTAAGACTATTCCATGCATCCACTACCCTCTCAGTAATGTAATACTTTCATTAGTCCCTGGCCTTATCTTATATCTAGGATAGCCTTATACCTATCCCATGCATGCTTAAACTCCTTCACTGTATTAACCTCTACCACTTCTACTGGAAGACTATTCCATACATCCACTACCCTCTCAGTAATGTAATACTTTCATTAGTCCCTGACCTTATCTTATATCTAGGATAGCCTTATACCTATCCCATGCATGCTTAAACTCCCTCACTGTATAAACCTCTACCACTTCTAATGGAAGACTATTCCATGCATCCACTACCCTCTCAGTAATGTAATACTTTCATTAGTCCCTGGCCTTATCTTATATCTAGGATAGCCTTATACCTATCCCACGCATGCTTAAACTCCTTCACTGTATTAACCTCTACCACTTCTACTGGAAGACTATTCCATACATCCACTACCCTCTCAGTAAAGTAATACTTTCATTAGTCCCTGGCCTTATCTTATATCTAGGATAGCCTTATACCTATCCCATTCATGCTTAAACTCCTTCACTGTATTAACCTCTACCACTTCTACTGGAAGACTATTCCATACATCCACTACCCTCTCAGTAATGTAATACTTTCATTAGTCCCTGGCCTTATCTTATATCTAGGATAGCCTTATACCTATCCCATGCATGCTTAAACTCCTTCACTGTATTAACCTCTACCACTTCTACTGGAAGACTATTCCATACACCCACTACCCTCTCAGTAAAGTAATACTTTCATTAGTCCCTGGCCTTATCTTATATCTAGGATAGCCTTATACCTATCCCATGCATGCTTAAACTCCTTCACTGTATTAACCTCTACCACTTCTACTGAAAGGCTATTCCATGCATCCACTACCCTCTCAGTAAAGAAATACTTCCTGATATTACATTTAAATTGTTGCCCCTCTAATTTCAGACTATGGCCTCTAGTTGTGGTAGTTTTTCTTCATTTAAATACACTCTCCTCCGTTACTGTGTTGATTCCCTTTATATATATAAATGTTTCTATCATATCCCCCCAGTTACGTCCTTCCTCCAAGCTATACATTAGGTCTTCGAAAAGCACCAGGGCACTGCAGAAGTCAGGGAGTTAAAGTTATATTAAGGCACAAACTTTTCGGCATTATTAACACGTGTCTGTTTTATACATACAACTGTTGGTATTTAAACAGCTGAAACATTCTATCTATCAATCCTTTTTTATTATTTCCCAATTTTGTTTAGTGTGATTATATAATAGTAGTTAATTTTTGAATATAGTATTATTATTTAATATAATTTTATTATTTAATATAGTATTATTATTTAATATAATTTTATTATTAAATATAGTATTATTATTTAATATAATTTTATTATTAAATATAGTATTATTATTTAATATAATTTTATTATTTAATATAGTTGTATTATTTAATATAGTTTTGTTATTTAATATAATGTTATTATTTAATATCATTTTATTATTTAATATAGTAGTATTATTTAATATAGTTTTATTATTAAATATAATTTTATTATTTAATATAGTATTATTATTTAATATAGTTTTATTATTTAATATAATTTTATTATTCAATATAGTATTATTATTTAATATAGTTTTGTTATTTAATATAGTTTTGTTATTTAATATAGTTTTATTATTTAATATAGTAGTATTATTTAATATAGTAGTATTATATAATATAGTTTTATTATTTAATATAATTTTATTATTTAATATAGTATTATTATTTAATATAGTTTTATTATTTAATGTAATTTTATTATTCAATATAGTATCATTATTTAATATAGTTTTGTTATTTAATATAGTTTTGGCATATATATATATATACCCATTTCTGTTCTTTATCCCTAAAAATTTCAATAAAATTTCAATAAATTAAAAATAAATCTATGTGTATTGGTCACTTTTCTCAGTCTAATCTTAAGTATTCTTAGTGTACTAACTCCCTACCATCTGTGAAATCCTACAATAATAATAATAATATATATAATATAATATAAGTAAATGCAGATAGGATAGTTACCTGAAACCAGTAATAGTTACGCCTACAAAATAGTCGGGTGACGCAGCTCGGTAAATGGATTCCAGCTAAAGAAATGAAGGAAACGGGAAAAAAATATGGTCATATTTACACATCAGTTGGAACAAATCTTACATGTTATGGAAACACAATTCCAGATTTTTTTGGGCCCTATATCGATTCACTTCTTAGCGCTATGACAAATTTGAGGTCAGTCCTACTGTGACTCTCCCTTTTTGGGTAGTTTTCATAGCTGTCTTTTTCTTATTTCTTTCTATTTTAATGTTTATCTTATATTTACACTGGCGCCGGTTCTATACAGAATTCTTAATGTTCTTACATACGATTCAACGGGTTGATAATTTTTATCCCATAATAAAGAAAATACAACACCGTGATGTTGTTTCTGGGCAACTCTCCCATCTGAGCCGCCATTTCTTCCACCCTTATTATTTTTTTCCCCTTATATTTCAACCCAGCCAGTATCTCAGACCTGTTAAAAAAATGGTTAGAGCGTTATGTCTATGGAGGCGATAGTATGGGCGTTATCTGTGGACAAGGGGGCAGCCAGGCATGTCTAAGCTTTGACACTCTAACTAGCTGGATACAGCTGGCTGAACATCATTTTTTGCCCCCCTGCCATGTTTTTTTCCAGCTGTAGAAGATGATGACAAAGAACAAATCACGAAAACATGAGACAATTTCCTACTTACTAAAATTTGTAACTTGATTTTTAACATTTGGACGTTGTTAGCGGTAAAATCTAGGGTTATTGTTATGTCCGTGTCTATCTGCTTTTTTGGTGCCTTGTCCTTATCTGTAAGAATTAAAAAACAAGAAAAAGAGCATTTTATAAAAAATAAATAAATAAAAAATAAATAAAAAATATATATATATTAGTAATACAAAATAATACAAATAATAACTAAACTATGTAACTTGTGAATTTGCTTCGAGCACTTTGAGAAGGATCGAGTAAGGTGCGCATCAGGAAACAAGAAGGAGCCAGTAGTGGGATGGGGATAAGACTGTTGAGTTCGGGCCAAGTAAAGTTGGTAATTATGCATCTAAGATGGCGCCAATGTGTAACGATAACTCTCAACAAACGTCTGGCATTGGAGAGACATCCAGCAGTTATAACCCTCGCGTTCTCAATCCTTTAATCAGGATTTAGGAGCCAGCAAGACATTATTTGGGCGTGGCTAAGTAATAACACTACCCACTTTTGCTCTTGCCCTGCCTGTTTTAAGACATGCTCCTCCCACATTTATGCAATGCCCTGCCCACAGCCTTTAAAAAAAATATCTAACATTTTATTGTGGTGTGTGTGGCTATAGTTTATTGTAAGTGTATCTTGTATCCATGTACTGACAATTTATAGCCATTGACTTTTTTTTTACTGTTTTTATAATACTTTGGAGAAAACTGCTCTTATCCTCCGCTACCTCCATTGTGTTGATTTCCTTATCTATATTCAAAGCATTTATAGATGGGCCAATTGATCGACGATTGCCTGTGATTGCATACACACCCATACGCTATATTTTACTTTATTACACTGTATAATGCTTCTGTCTCCTTGTATGCTTTTTTTTGTTCATATTGTTGTGTGTACCCGAAGGGTACTTTCCTAAGAAGCTGCATTAGTGGGGATTATTTCTTAATTTTATCATAAGTTTTATTTTGGGCACACGCAGAGTGTTATACAGTTTTGTTTGTATTATTTATAATATATTCATGGCAAAAAAAGTTAAATGTTTCGTTTACACATATACATTCATGTATATTTAAGTTGTTATTACTTTGGCTCATCACCAAAATAATAATGATAATAATATTAATAATAATGGATAATGGAGTTAAGTACCTCCGATTTCAAAGCACAAGGTCTTACCTATATGAGCTCCAGTAAAATTCTTTCCAAATTCACACGAGTCACCAACGAAATTATTGACACATTTACAGTTACATTCTCCGGTAGTTGAATTCTGGGAACACATCTGATTGCCGCTGCTCGTACATGGTTTGAGAGTAAGACTAGAAGAAGTACTTGTATGTCTTGATGTGTGTTCTGTTGATGTAATTGTTGTAATACTGGCATTGCTATTTATTTGTGTAGATGGTGAAGCTGTTGATTTCCCGGAAGATGTTGCGTTGGCATCTGTTATTACTGGATGTAAAGTCTCAATTGCTGTGCTTTGGGTCTTGGTTGATTGACTGGTCGGAGAATGTCCTTCAGTCGAACTTAGTGATGTGGTAGGTAAAGCGATAGATGTGGTATGGGTGAAATTGGATGTGTGTGGGATTGTAGTTGACTGTGTTTCAGAAGAACTTAGGGATAAAGTCGAGGGCAGTGTCTGTGTTGGACTCGGTGTAGGGCTTGTAATAGTGGAATGCAGTGTTTGATTAGGACTGGATGTTGGTCCTGTGATAGTGGAATGAAGTGGTTGAGTTGGACTGGATGTTAGTCCTGTGATAGTGGAATGCAGTGGTTGAGTTGGACTGGAGGTTGGCCTTGTGATAGTGGAATGCAGTGTTTGATTAGGATTGGATGTTGGTCCTGTGATAGTGGAATGCAGCGTTTGATTAGGACTGGATGTTGGTCCTGTGATAGTGGAATGCAGTGTTTGATTAGGACTGGATGTAGATTGTGTGATAGTGGAATGCAGTGTTTGAGTTGGACTGGAGGTTGGTCCTGTGATAGTGGAATGCAGTGTTTGATTAGGACTGGAGGTTGGTCCTGTGATAGTGGAATGCAGTGGTTGAGTTGGACTGGAGGTTGATCCTGTGATAGTGGAATGCAGTGTTTGAGTTGGACTGTAGGTTGGTCCTGTGATAGTGGAATGCAGTGTTTGAGTTGGACTGGAGGTTGGTCCTGTGATAGTGGAATGCAGTGTTTGATTAGGACTGGAGGTTGGTCCTGTGATAGTGGAATGCAGTGGTTGAGTTGGACTGGAGGTTGGTCCTGTGATAGTGGAATGCAGTGGTTGATTTGGACTGGAGGTTGGTCCTGTGATAGTGGAATGCAGAGTTTGATTAGGACTGGAGGTTGATCCTGTGATAGTGGAATGCAGTGGCTGAGTGGGACCGGATGTAGGTCCTGTGATAGTGGAATGCAGAGTTTGATTAGGACTGGATGT
Source organism: Pelodytes ibericus (assembly GCA_036172795.1). NCBI lineage: Eukaryota > Metazoa > Chordata > Amphibia > Anura > Pelodytidae > Pelodytes > Pelodytes ibericus. The sequence continues at coordinate 5,307,661 of CM069866.1, forward strand.
TGGCCCTGTGATAGTGGAATGCAGTGTTTGAGTAGGACTAGAGGTAGCTTCTGTGAGACTGGAATGCAGTGTTTGAGTAGGACTGGAGGGAGTCCCTGTGATAGTGGAATGCAGTGGCTGAGTGGGACCGGATGTAGGTCCTGTGATAGTGGAATGCAGAGTTTGATTAGGACTGGATGTAGGTCCTGTGATAGTGGAATGCAGTGGTTGAGTTGGACTGGAGGTTGGTCCTGTGATAGTGGAATGCAGAGTTTGATTAGGACTGGATGTTGGCCCTGTGATAGTGGAATGCAGTGTTTGAGTAGGACTAGAGGTAGCTTCTGTGATAGTGGAATGCAGTGTTTGAGTAGGACTGGAGGGAGTCCCTGTGATAGGGGAATGCAGTGGCTGAGTGGGACCGGATGTAGGTCCTGTGATAATGGAATACAGAGTTTGATTAGGACTGGATGTAGGTCCTGTGATAGTGGAATGCAGAGTTTGATTAGGACTGGATGTAGGTCCTGTGATAGTGGAATGCAGTGGTTGAGTTGGACTGGAGGTTGGTCCTGTGATAGTGGAATGCAGAGTTTGATTAGGACTGGATGTTGGCCCTGTGATAGTGGAATGCAGTGTTTGAGTAGGACTAGAGGTAGCTTCTGTGATAGTGGAATGCAGTGTTTGAGTAGGACTGGATGTTGGCCCTGTGATAGTGGAATGCAGTGTTTGAGTTTGACCGGATGTAGGTCCTGTGATAGTGGAATGCAGAGTTTGATTAGGACTGGATGTAGGTCCTGTGATAGTGGAATGCAGAGTTTGATTAGGACTGGATGTTGGCCCTGTGATAGTGGAATGCAGTGTTTGATTAGGACTGGAGGTAGTTCCTGTGAGAGTGGAAAGGAGTGTTTGAGTAGGACTGGAAGGACCGGTGATAGTGGAACGCAGTGGCTGAGTAGGACTGGAAGTACCTGTGATAGTGGAATGCAGTGTTTGCGTAGGACCTGATGGAGGGCCGGCTCCTGTGTGAGCTGGACCTGAAGTTACTGAGTGAGTTGAATTGGGTGATAGAGTGAAAGGTTCAGTTTTAGGTGAGGTTAAGGTTGTCGAGATACGTGACATATCAGATGGGTGTGCTGGTGTGATTGTTGAATGCTCCGTTGAGATCAAATGTGTGGGATGAATTAAAGTTGAGAGTTCTGGGTGAGGCAATATTGTAGTCTGTGGGACAGCTGACGTCTCTGTCAGACCTGCAGTTTCGGGTTCAGTTGAAGAAGACATTTGGGTTACAGTCGAAGGTTCTGCTTGAGTTGAATGTGGTGGCAATGTAACATCTGAAATCTCTGATTTAGCTGAAGTTGCAGCTACTGTTTGAGATGAAGCTAATGTCTCAGTGGTTCTTAAAGGTTCTGGTTGAGGAGAAGATGACACTTCTGTGATTGGTGATGTCTCAAATCTCGTCTCACGACTGATTGTTGGGGTGATGGTTGAGGGCTCTATTGAAGTTACACTGGTGATATTTATTGAGGTTGAAGCTTCTTTTTCAGTTGATATTTGTGTCTGGGAGACAGCTGAGGTCTCTGGTTGACTTGAACTTGAAGGAGATGTAATAGTTGAAGTCTCTTCTTGAGTTGAGTGTGATGGTGACGTTATGCTTGCAATCTCAGTTTGAGTTGAAGTTTCAGTTATTGTTTGGGATGAAGTTGTTGTCAGATTGACTGCTGAAGTCTCTAATGGAGAAGAAGTTGAGGCTATCGTGACTAGTGATGTCTCAGAGTGAATCGTGGGACTGATTGTTGGGGTGATTGTTGAGGGCTCTATTGAAGATACTCTTGTGATATTTATTGTAGTTAAAGCCTCCGTTTCAGTGGATATTGGTGTCTGTGTGATAGCTGAGGTCTCTGTTTGACTAGAACTTGAGGGAGATGTAATAGTTGAAGTCTCTTCTTGGGTTAAGTGTGATGGTGATGTAATCATCGAGATCTCAGTTTGAGTTGAGGTTTCAGTTATTGTTTGAGATGAAGTTAATGTCTGATTGATTGTTGAAGTCTCTAATGGAGAAGAAGTCAAGGCTGCAGTGACTTTTGATGTCTCAGAGAGAGTCGTTGGACTGATTGTTGGGGTGATGGTTGAGGGCTCTATTGAAGTTACACTTGTGATATTTACTGTAGTTGAAGCTCCTGTTTCAGTTGATATTGGTGTCTGTGTTACAGTTGAGGTCTTTGTTTGACTAGAATGTTTGGGAGTTGAAGTCTCTTCTTGAGTTGAGTGGGATGGTGATGTTATGCTTGAAATCTCTGTTTGAGTTGAAGTTTCACTTATTGTTTGAGATGAAGTTGATGTCTGATTGATTGTTGAATTCTCTAATGGAGAAGAAGTTAGGGTTGCAGTGACTTGTGATGTCTCAGAATGAGTCATGGGACTGATTGTTGGGGTGATAGTTGAGGGCTCTATTGAAGTTACACTTGTGATATTTATTGTAGTTGAAGCTTCTGTCTGAGTTGATATTGGTGTCTGAGTGACAGCTGAGGTCTCTGTTTGACTAGAATGTTCGGGAGTCGAAGTCTCTTCTTGAGTTGAGTGGGATGGTGATGTTATGCTTGAAATCTCGGTTTTAGTTGAAGTTTCACTTATTGTTTGAGATGAAGTTGATGTCTGATTGATAGTTGAAGTCTCTAATGGAGAAGAATTTGAGGCAAACGTGATTTGCGATGTCTCAGAGTGAATCGTGGGACTAATTGTTGGGATGATGGTTGAGGGCTCTATTGAAGTTACACTTGTGATATTTATTGTAGTTAAAGTTTCCGTTTCAGTTGATATTGGTGTCTGTGTGACAGCTGAGGTCTCTGTTTGACTAGAATTTGAGGGAGATGTAATAGTTGAAGTCTCTTCTTGAGTTAAGTGTGATGGTGATGTAATCATCGAGATCTCAGTTTGACTTGAGGTTTCAGTTATTGTTTGAGATGAAGTTAATGTCTGATTGATTGTTGAAGTCTCTAATGGAGAAGAAGTCAAGGCTGCAGTGACTTTTGATGTCTCAGAGAAAGTCGTTGGACTGATTGTTGGGGTGATGGTTGAGGGCTCTATTGAAGTTACACTTGTAATATTTACTGTAGTTGAAGCTCCTGTTTCAGTTGATATTGGTGTCTGTGTTACAGTTGACGTCTCTGATTGACTAGAATGTTCGGGAGTTGAAGTCTCTTCTTGAGTTGAGTGTGATGGTGATGTTATGCTTGAAATCTCTGTTTGAGTTGAAGTTTTACTTATTGTTTGAGATGAAGTTGATGTCTGATTGATTGTTGAAATCTCTAATGGAGAAGAAGTCAAGGCTGCAGTGACTTTTGATGTCTCAGAGAGAGTCGTTGGACTGATTGTTGGGGTGATGGTTGAGGGCTCTATTGAAGTACGACTTGTGATATTTACTGTAGTTGAAGCTCCTGTTTCAGTTGATATTGGTTTCTGTGTTACAGTTGACGCCTCTGTTTGACTAGAATGTTCGGGAGTTGAAGTCACTTCTTGAGTTGAGTGTGATGGTGATGTTATGCTAGAAATCTCTGTTTGAGTTGAAGTTTCACTTATTGTTTGAGATGAAGTTGATGTCTTATTGATTTTTGAAGTCTCTAATGGAGAAGAAGTTGAGGCTATCGTGACTAGTGATGTCTCAGAGTGAATCGTGGGACTGATTGTTGGGGTGATGGTTGAGGGCTCTATTGAAGTTACACTTGTGATATTTATCGTAGTTAAAGCTTCCGTTTCAGTTGATATTGGTGTCTGTGTTACAGCTGAGGTCTCTTTTTGACTAGAACTTGAGGGAGATGTAATAGTTGAAGTCTCTTCTTGAGTTAAGTGTGATGGTGATGTAATCATCGAGATCTCAGTTTGAGTGGAAGTTTCAGTTATTGTTTGAGATGAAGTTGATGTCTGAATGATTGTTGAAGTCTCTAATGGAGAAGAAGTTGAGGCTATCGTGACTAGTGATGTCTCAGAGTGAGTCACGGGACTGATTGTTGGTGTGATGGTTGAGGGCTCTATTGAAGATACACTTGTGGTATTTATTGTAGTTGAAGCTTCTTCAGTTGATATTGGTGTCTGTGTGACAGCTGAGGTCTCTATTTGACTAGAACTTGAGGGAGATGTAATAGTTGAAGTCTCTTCTTGAGTTAAGTGTGATGGTGATGTAATCATCGAGATCTCAGTTTGAGTTGAGGTTTCAGTTATTGTTTGAGATGAAGTTAATGTCTGATTGATTGTTGAAATCTCTAATGGAGAAGAAGTCAAGGCTGCAGTGACTTTTGATGTCTCAGAGAGAGTCGTTGGACTGATTGTTGGGGTGATGGTTGAGGGCTCTATTGAAGTACGACTTTTGATATTTACTGTAGTTGAAGCTCCTGTTTCAGTTGATATTGGTTTCTGTGTTACAGTTGACGCCTCTGTTTGACTAGAATGTTCAGGAGTTGAAGTCACTTCTTGAGTTGAGTGTGATGGTGATGTTATGCTAGAAATCTCTGTTTGAGTTGAAGTTTCACTTATTGTTTGAGATGAAGTTGATGTCTGATTGATTTTTGAAGTCTCTAATGGAGAAGAAGTTGAGGCTATCGTGACTAGTGATGTCTCAGAGTGAATCGTGGGACTGATTGTTGGGGTGATGGTTGAGGGCTCTATTGAAGTTACACTTGTGATATTTATCGTAGTTAAAGCTTCCGTTTCAGTTGATATTGGTGTCTGTGTTACAGCTGAGGTCTCTTTTTGACTAGAACTTGAGGGAGATGTAATAGTTGAAGTCTCTTCTTGAGTTAAGTGTGATGGTGATGTAATCATCGAGATCTCCGTTTGAGTGGAAGTTTCAGTTATTGTTTGAGATGAAGTTGATGTCTGAATGATTGTTGAAGTCTCTAATGGAGAAGAAGTTGAGGCTATCGTGACTAGTGATGTCTCAGAGTGAGTCACGGGACTGATTGTTGGTGTGATGGTTGAGGGCTCTATTGAAGATACACTTGTGGTATTTATTGTAGTTGAAGCTTCTTCAGTTGATATTGGTGTCTGTGTGACAGCTGAGGTCTCTATTTGACTAGAACTTGAGGGAGATGTAATAGTTGAAGTCTCTTCTTGAGTTAAGTGTGATGGTGATGTAATCATCGAGATCTCAGTTTGAGTTGAAGTTTCAGTTATTGTTTGAGATGAAGTTGATGTCTGAATTATTGTTGAAGTCTCTAATGGAGAAGAAGTTGGGGTTGCAGTGACTTGTGATGTCTCAAAGTGAGTAATGGGACTGATTGTTGGGGTGATGGTTGAGGGCTCTATTGAAGTTACACTTGTGATATTAATTGTAGGTAAAGCTCCTGTTTCAGTGGATATTGGTGTCTGTGTGATAGCTGAGGTCTCTGTTTGAATAGAACTGGAGGGTGTTGTAATAGTTGAAGTCTCTTCTTGAGTTAAGTGTGATGGTGATGTAATCATCGAGATCTCAGTTTGAGTTGAAGTTTCAGTTATTGTTTGAGATGAAGTTGATGAAGGAAGGGAAGTTGAAGCTGCCGTGACTTGAGATGTCTCAGAGTGAGTTGTTTGACTGTTTGTTGGGGTGATGGTTGAGGGCTCTGTTGAAGATACACGTGTGGTATTTATTGTAGTTGAAGCTTCTTCAGTTGATATTGGTGTCTGTGTGACAGCTGAGGTCTCTGTTTCACTAGAATGTTCGGGAGTTGAAGTCTCTTCTTGAGTTGAGTGGGATGGTGATGTTATGCTTGAAATCTCTGTTTGAGTTGAAGTTTCACTTATTGTTTGAGATGAAGTTGATGTCTGATTGATTGTTGAAGTCTCTAATGGAGAAGAAGTTGAGGCTATCGTGACTAGTGATGTCTCAGAGTGAATCGTGTGACTGAGTGTTGGGGTGATGGTTGAGGGCTCTATTGAAGTTACACTTGTGATATTTATCGTAGTTAAAGCTTCCGTTTCAGTTGATATTGGTGTCTGTGTGACAGCTGAGGTCCCTTTTTGACTAGAACTTGAGGGAGATGTAATAGTTGAAGTCTCTTCTTGAGTTAGGTGTGATGGTGATGTAATCATCGAGATCTCAGTTTGAGTGGAAGTTTCAGTTATTGTTTGAGATGAAGTTGATGTCAGAATGATTGTTGAAGTCTCTAATGGAGAAGAAGTTGAGGCTATCGTGACTAGTGATGTCTCAGAGTGAGTCACGGGACTGATTGTTGGTGTGATGGTTGAGGGCTCCATTGAAGATACAATTGTGGTATTTATTGTAGTTGAAGCTTCTTCAGTTGATATTGGTGTCTGTGTGACAGCTGAGGTCTCTATTTGACTAGAACTTGAGGGAGATGTAATAGTTGAAGTCTCTTCTTGAGTTAAGTGTGATGGTGATGTAATCATCGAGATCTCAGTTTGAGTTGAAGTTTCAGTTATTGTTTGAGATGAAGTCGATGTCTGAATTATTTTTGAAGTCTCTAATGGAGAAGAAGTTGGGGTTGCAGTGACTTGTGATGTCTCAGAGTGAGTCATGGGACTGATTGTTGGGGTGATGGTTGAGGGCTCTATTGAAGTTACACTTGTGATATTAATTGTAGGTAAAGCTCCTGTTTCAGTGGATATTGGTGTCTGTGTGATAGCTGAGGTCTCTGTTTGAATAGAACTGGAGGGAGATGTAATAGTTGAAGTCTCTTCTTGAGTTAAGTGTGATGGTGATGTAATCATCGAGATCTCAGTTTGAGTTGAAGTTTCAGTTATTGTTTGAGATGAAGTTGATGAAGGAAGGGAAGTTGAAGCTGCGGTGACTTGAGATGTCTCAGAGTGAGTTGTTTGACTGTTTGTTGGGGTGATGGTTGAGGGCTCTGTTGAAGATACACTTGTGGTATTTATTGTAGTTGAAGCTTCTTCAGTTGATATTGGTGTCTGTGTGACAGCTGAGGTCTCTGTTTCACTAGAATCTTCGGGAGTTGAAGTCTCTTCTTGAGTTGAGTGGGATGGTGATGTTATGCTTGAAATCTCTGTTTGAGTTGAAGTTTCACTTATTGTTTGAGATGAAGTTGATGTCTGATTGATTGTGTAATTCTCTAATGGAGAAGAAGTTGAGGCTATCGTGACTAGTGATGTCTCAGAGTAAATCGTGGGACTGATTGTTTGGGTGATGGTTGAGGGCTCTATTGAAGTTACACTTGTGATATGAATTGTAGTTAAAGCTCCTGTTTCAGTCGATATTGGTGTCCGTGTGATAGCTGAGGTCTCTGGTTGACTTGAACTTGAGTGCGATTTAATAGTTGAAGTATCTTCTTGAGTTGATTGAGATGGTGATGTAATCATTGAGATCTCAGTTTGAGTTGAGGTTTCACTTATTGGTGTCTGGGAGACAGCTGAGGTCTCTGGTTGACTTGAACTTGAGGGCGATATAATAGTTGAAGTATCTTCTTGAGTTGAGTGTGATGGTGTTGTAATCATTGAGATCTCAGTTTGAGTTGAGGTTTCACTTATTAGTTGAGATGAAGTTGATGTCTGATTTATTGTTGAAGTCTCTAATGAAGAAGAAGTTGAGGCTATCGTAACTAGTGATGTCTCAGAGTGAGTCGTGGGACTGATTGTTGGGATGATGGTTGAGGGCTCTATTGAAGTTACACTTGTGATATTTATTGTAGTTAAAGCTTCTGTTTCAGTTGATATTGGTGTCTGAGTGACAGCTGAGGTCTCTGTTTGACTAGAACCTGAGGGAGATGTAATAGTTGAAGACTCTTCTTGAGTCAAGTGTGATGGTGATGTAATCATTGAGATCTCAGTTTGAGTTGAAGTTTCACTTATTGTTTGAGATGAAGTTGATGAAGGAAGGGAAGTTGAAGCTGCTGTGACTTGAAATGTCTCAGAGTGAGTTGTTTGACTGATTGTTGGGGTGATGGTTGAGGGCTCTATTGAAGATACACTTGTGGTAATTATTGTAGTTAAAGCTTCTTCAGTTGATATTGGTGTCTGTGTGACAGCTGAGGTCTCTGTTTCACTAGAATGTTTGGGAGTTAAAGTCTCTTCTTGAGTTGAGTGTGATGGTGGTGTTATGCTTGAAATCTCTGTTTGAGTTGAAGTTTTACTTATTGTTTGAGATGAAGTTGATATCTGATTGATTTTTGAAGTCTCTAATGGAGAAGAAGTTGAGGCTATTGTGACTAGTGATGTCTCAGAGTGAATCGTGGGACTGATTGTTGGGGTGATGGTTGAGGGCTCTATTGAAGTTACATTTGTGATATTTATCGTAGTTAAAGCTTCCGTTTCAGTTGATATTAGTGTCTGTGTGACAGCTGAGGTCCCTTTTTGACTAGAACTTGAGGGAGATGTAATAGTTGAAGTCTCTTCTTGAGTTAAGTGTGATGGTGATGTAATCATCGAGATCTCAGTTTGAGTGGAAGTTTCAGTTATTGTTTGAGATGAAGTTGATGTCAGAAGGATTGTTGAAGTCTCTAATGGAGAAGAAGTTGAGGCTATCGTGACTAGTGATGTCTCAGAGTGAGTCACGGGACTGATTGTTGGGGTGATGGTTGAGGGCTCTATTGAAGATACACTTGTGGTATTTATTGTAGTTGAAGCTTCTTCAGTTGATATTGGTGTCTGTGTGACAGCTGAGGTCTCTATTTGACTAGAACTTGAGGGAGATGTAATAGTTGAAGTCTCTTCTTGAGTTAAGTGTGATGGTGATGTAATCATCGAGATCTCAGTTTGAGTTGAAGTTTCAGTTATTGTTTGAGATGAAGTTGATGTCTGAATTATTTTTGAAGTCTCTAATGGAGAAGAAGTTGAGGCTATCGTGACTAGTGATGTCTCAGAGTGAATCGTGGGACTGATTGTTTGGGTGATGGTTGAGGGCTCTATTGAAGTTACACTTGTGATATGAATTGTAGTTAAAGCTCCTGTTTCAGTCGATATTGGTGTCTGTGTGATAGCTGAGGTCTCTGGTTGACTTGAACTTGAGGGCGATGTAATAGTTGAAGTATCTTCTTGAGTTGATTGAGATGGTGATGTAATCATTGAGATCTCAGTTTGAGTTGAGATTTCACTTATTGGTGTCTGGGAGACAGCTGAGGTCTCTGGTTGACTTGAACTTGAGGGCGATATAATAGTTGAAGTATCTGCTTGAGTTGAGTGTGATGGTGATGTAATCATTGAGATCTCAGTTTGAGTTGAGGTTTCACTTATTGGTTGAGATGAAGTTGATGTCTGATTTATTGTTGAAGTCTCTAATGAAGAAGAAGTTGAGGCTATCGTAACTAGTGATGTCTCAATGTGAGTCGTGGGACTGATTGTTTGGGTGATGGTTGAGGGCTCTATTGAAGTTACACTTGTGATATTAATTGTAGGTAAAGCTCCTGTTTCAGTGGATATTGGTGTCTGTGTTACAGCTGAGGTCTCTGTTTGAGTAGAACTTGAGGGAGATGTAACAGTTGAAGTCTCTTCTTGAGTTGAGTGTGATGGTGATGTTATGCTTGAAATCTCTGTTTGAGTTGAAGTTTCAGTTATCGTTTGAGTTGTAGTTAATATCTGCTTGGCAGTTGAAGGAAGGGAAGTTGAAGCTGCTGTGACTTGAGATGTCTCAGAGTGAGTTGTTTCACTGATGGTTGGGGTGATGGTTGAGGGCTCTATTGAAGACAAACTTGTGGCATTTATTGTAGTTGAAGCTTCTGTTTCAGTTGATATTGGTGTATGTGTGACAACTGAGGTCTCTGTTTGACTAGAACTTGAGGGAGATGTAATAGTTGAAGTCTCTTCTTGAGTTAAGTGTGATGGTGATGTAATCATCGAGATCTCAGTTTGAGTGGAAGTTTCAGTTATTGTTTGAGATGAAGTTGATGTCTGAATGATTGTTGAAGTCTCTAATGGAGAAGAAGTTGAGGCTATCGTGACTAGTGATGTCTCAGAGTGAGTCAAGGGACTGATTGTTGGGGTGATGGTTGAGGGCTCTATTGAAGATACACTTGTGGTATTTATTGTAGTTGAAGCTTTTTTAGTTGGTATTGGTGTCTGTGTGACAGCTGAGGTCTCTGTTTGACCAGAACTTGAGGGAGATGTAATCGTTGAAGTCTCTTCTTGAGTTGAGTGTGATGGTGATGTTATGCTTGAAATCTCTGTTTTAGTTGAAGTTTCAGTTATTGTTTGAGATGAAGTTGATGTCTGAATGATTGTTGAAGTCTCTAATGGAGTATATGTTGAGGCGATCGTAACTAGTGATGTCTCAGAGTGAGTCGTGGGACTGATTGTTTGGGTGATGGTTGAGGGCTCTATTGAAGTTACACTTGTGATATTAATTGTAGGTAAAGCTCCTGTTTCAGTGGATATTGGTGTCTGTGTTACAGCTGAGGTCTCTGTTTGAGTAGAACTTGAGGGAGATGTAATAGTTGAAGTCTCTTCTTGAGTTGAGTGTGATGGTGATGTTATGCTTGAAATCTCTGTTTGAGTTGAAGTTTCAGCTATCGTTTGACTTGTAGTTAATATCTGCTTGGCAGTTGAAGGAAGGGAAGTTGAAGCTGCTGTGACTTGAGATATCTCAGAGTGAGTTGTTTCACTGATGGTTGGGGTGATGGTTGAGGGCTCTATTGAAGACAAACTTGTGGCATTTATTGTAGTTGAAGCTGCCGTTTCAGTTGATATTGGTGTATGTGTGACAACTGAGGTCTCTTTTTGACTAGAATTTGAGGGAGATGGAATAGTTGAAGTCTCTTCTTGAGTTAAGTGTGATGGTGATGTAATCATCGAGATCTCAGTTTGAGTTGAGGTTTCAGTTATTGTTTGAGATGAAGTTAATGTCTGATTGATTGTTGAAGTCTCTAATGGAGAAGAAGTTGGGGATGCAGTGACTTGTGATGTCTCAAAGTGAGTCATGGGACTGATTGTTGGGGTGATGGTTGAGGGCTCTATTGAAGTTACACTTGTGATATTAATTGTAGGTAAAGCTCCTGTTTCAGTGGATATTGGTGTCTGTGTGATAGCTGAGGTCTCTGTTTGACTAGAATTTGAGGGAGTGGTAATAGTTGAAGTCTCTTCTTGAGTTAAGTGTGATGGTGATGTAATCATCGAGATCTCAGTTTGAGTTGAGTTTTCAGTTATTGTTTGAGATGAAGTTAATGTCTGATTGATTGTTGAAGTCTCTAATGGAGAAGAAGTCAAGGCTGCAGTGACTTTTGATGTCTCAGAGAAAGTCGTTGGACTGATTGTTGGGATGATGGTTGAGGGCTCTATTGAAGTTACACTTGTGATATTTACTGTAGTTGAAGCTCCTATTTCAGTTGATATAGGTGTCTGTGTTACAGTTGAAGTCTCTGTTTGACTAGAATGTTCGGGAGTCGAAGTCTCTTCTTGAGTTGAGTGGGATGGTGATGTTATGCTTGAAATCTCTGTTTTAGTTGAAGTTTCACTTATTGTTTGAGATGAAGTTGATGTCTGATTGATTGTTGAAGTCTCTAATGGAGAAGAATTTGAGGCAAACGTGATTTGCGATGTCTCAGAGTGAATCGTGGGACTGATTGTTGGGATGATGGTTGAGGGCTCTATTGAAGTTACACTTGTGATATTTATTGTAGTTATAGCTTCTGTTTCAGTTGATATTGGTGTCTGAGTGACAGCTGAGGTCTCTGTTTGACTAGAACCTGTGGGAGATTTAATAGTTGAAGTCTCTTCTTGAGTCAAGTGTGATGGTGATGTAATCATTGAGATCTCAGTTTGAGTTGAAGTTTCACTTATTGTTTGAGATGAAGTTGATGAAGGAAGGGAAGTTGAAGCTGCTGTGAATTGAGATGTCTCAGAGTGAGTTGTTTGACTGATTGTTGGGGTGATGGTTGAGGGCTCTGTTGAAGATACACTTGTGGTAATTATTGTAGTTAAAGCTTCTTCAGTTGATATTGGTGTCTGTGTTACAGCTGAGGTCTCGGTTTCACTAGAATGTTTGGGAGTTGAAGTCTCTTCTTGAGTTGAGTGGGATGGTGATGTTATGCTTGAAATCTCTGTTTGAGTTGAAGTTTCAGTTTCTGTTTGAGATGAAGTTGATGTCTGATTGATTGTTGAATTCTCTAATGGAGAAGAAGTTGAGGCAATCGTGACTTGTGATGTCTCAAAATGAATCGTGGGACTGATTGTTGGGATGATGGTTGAGGGCTCTATTGAAGTTACACTTGTGATATTTATTGTAGTTAAAGCTTCTGTTTCAGTTGATATTGGTGTCTGAGTGACAGCTGAGGTCTCTGTTTGACTAGAACCTGAGGGAGATGTAATAGTTGAAGTCTCTTCTTGAGTCAAGTGTGATGGTGATGTAATCATTGAGATCTCAGTTTGAGTTGAAGTTTCACTTATTGTTTGAGATGAAGTTGATGAAGGAAGGGAAGTTGAAGCTGCTGTGACTTGAGATGTCTCAGAGTGAGTTGTTTGACTGATTGTTGGGGTGATGGTTGAGGGCTCTATTGAAGATACACTTGTGGTAATTATTGTAGTTAAAGCTTCTTCAGTTGATATTGGTGTCTGTGTGACAGCTGAGGTCTCTGTTTCACTAGAATGTTTGGGAGTTAAAGTCTCTTCTTGAGTTGAGTGTGATGGTGGTGTTATGCTTGAAATCTCTGTTTGAGTTGAAGTTTTACTTATTGTTTGAGATGAAGTTGATATCTGATTGATTTTTGAAGTCTCTAATGGAGAAGAAGTTGAGGCTATTGTGACTAGTGATGTCTCAGAGTGAATCGTGGGACTGATTGTTGGGGTGATGGTTGAGGGCTCTATTGAAGTTACATTTGTGATATTTATCGTAGTTAAAGCTTCCGTTTCAGTTGATATTAGTGTCTGTGTGACAGCTGAGGTCCCTTTTTGACTAGAACTTGAGGGAGATGTAATAGTTGAAGTCTCTTCTTGAGTTAAGTGTGATGGTGATGTAATCATCGAGATCTCAGTTTGAGTGGAAGTTTCAGTTATTGTTTGAGATGAAGTTGATGTCAGAAGGATTGTTGAAGTCTCTAATGGAGAAGAAGTTGAGGCTATCGTGACTAGTGATGTCTCAGAGTGAGTCACGGGACTGATTGTTGGGGTGATGGTTGAGGGCTCTATTGAAGATACACTTGTGGTATTTATTGTAGTTGAAGCTTCTTCAGTTGATATTGGTGTCTGTGTGACAGCTGAGGTCTCTATTTGACTAGAACTTGAGGGAGATGTAATAGTTGAAGTCTCTTCTTGAGTTAAGTGTGATGGTGATGTAATCATCGAGATCTCAGTTTGAGTTGAAGTTTCAGTTATTGTTTGAGATGAAGTTGATGTCTGAATTATTTTTGAAGTCTCTAATGGAGAAGAAGTTGAGGCTATCGTGACTAGTGATGTCTCAGAGTGAATCGTGGGACTGATTGTTTGGGTGATGGTTGAGGGCTCTATTGAAGTTACACTTGTGATATGACTTGTAGTTAAAGCTCCTGTTTCAGTCGATATTGGTGTCTGTGTGATAGCTGAGGTCTCTGGTTGACTTGAACTTGAGGGCGATGTAATAGTTGAAGTAACTTCTTGAGTTGATTGAGATGGTGATGTAATCATTGAGATCTCAGTTTGAGTTGAGATTTCACTTATTGGTGTCTGGGAGACAGCTGAGGTCTCTGGTTGACTTGAACTTGAGGGCGATATAATAGCTGAAGTATCTTCTTGAGTTGAGTGTGATGGTGATGTAATCATTGAGATCTCAGTTTGAGTTGAGGTTTCACTTATTGGTTGAGATGAAGTTAATGTCTGATTTATTGTTGAAGTCTCTAATGAAGAAGAAGTTGAGGCTATCGTAACTAGTGATGTCTCAATGTGAGTCGTGGGACTGATTGTTTGGGTGATGGTTGAGGGCTCTATTGAAGTTACACTTGTGATATTAATTGTAGGTAAAGCTCCTGTTTCAGTGGATATTGGTGTCTGTGTTACAGCTGAGGTCTCTGTTTGAGTAGAACTTGAGGGAGATGTAATAGTTGAAGTCTCTTCTTGAGTTGAGTGTGATGGTGATGTTATGCTTGAAATCTCTGTTTGAGTTGAAGTTTCAGTTATCGTTTGAGTTGTAGTTAATATCTGCTTGGCAGTTGAAGGAAGGGAAGTTGAAGCTGCTGTGACTTGAGATGTCTCAGAGTGAGTTGTTTCACTGATGGTTGGGGTGATGGTTGAGGGCTCTATTGAAGACAAACTTGTGGCATTTATTGTAGTTGAAGCTTCCGTTTCAGTTGATATTGGTGTATGTGTGACAACTGAGGTCTCTGTTTGACTAGAACTTGAGGGAGATGTAATAGTTGAAGTCTCTTCTTGAGTTAAGTGTGATGGTGATGTAATCATCGAGATCTCAGTTTGAGTTGAAGTTTCAGTTATTGTTTGAGATGAAGTTGATGTCTGAATTATTTTTGAAGTCTCTAATGGAGAAGAAGTTGAGGCTATCGTGACTAGTGATGTCTCAGAGTGAATCGTGGGACTGATTGTTTGGGTGATGGTTGAGGGCTCTATTGAAGTTACACTTGTGATATGAATTGTAGTTAAAGCTCCTGTTTCAGTCGATATTGGTGTCTGTGTGATAGCTGAGGTCTCTGGTTGACTTGAACTTGAGGGCGATGTAATAGTTGAAGTATCTTCTTGAGTTGATTGAGATGGTGATGTAATCATTGAGATCTCAGTTTGAGTTGAGATTTCACTTATTGGTGTCTGGGAGACAGCTGAGGTCTCTGGTTGACTTGAACTTGAGGGCGATATAATAGTTGAAGTATCTTCTTGAGTTGAGTGTGATGGTGATGTAATCATTGAGATCTCAGTTTGAGTTGAGGTTTCACTTATTGGTTGAGATGAAGTTGATGTCTGATTTATTGTTGAAGTCTCTAATGAAGAAGAAGTTGAGGCTATCGTAACTAGTGATGTCTCAATGTGAGTCGTGGGACTGATTGTTTGGGTGATGGTTGAGGGCTCTATTGAAGTTACACTTGTGATATTAATTGTAGGTAAAGCTCCTGTTTCAGTGGATATTGGTGTCTGTGTTACAGCTGAGGTCTCTGTTTGAGTAGAACTTGAGGGAGATGTAATAGTTGAAGTCTCTTCTTGAGTTGAGTGTGATGGTGATGTTATGCTTGAAATCTCTGTTTGAGTTGAAGTTTCAGTTATCGTTTGAGTTGTAGTTAATATCTGCTTGGCAGTTGAAGGAAGGGAAGTTGAAGCTGCTGTGACTTGAGATGTCTCAGAGTGAGTTGTTTCACTGATGGTTGGCGTGATGGTTGAGGGCTCTATTGAAGACAAACTTGTGGCATTTATTGTAGTTGAAGCTTCCGTTTCAGTGGATATTGGTGTCTGTGTTACAGTTGAAGTCTCTGTTTGACTAGAATGTTCGGGAGTCGAAGTCTCTTCTTGAGTTGAGTGGGATGGTGATGTTATGCTTGAAATCTCTGTTTTAGTTGAAGTTTCACTTATTGTTTGAGATGAAGTTGATGTCTGATTGATTGTTGAAGTCTCTAATGGAGAAGAATTTGAGGCAAACGTGATTTGCGATGTCTCAGAGTGAATCGTGGGACTGATTGTTGGGATGATGGTTGAGGGCTCTATTGAAGTTACACTTGTGATATTTATTGTAGTTATAGCTTCTGTTTCAGTTGATATTGGTGTCTGAGTGACAGCTGAGGTCTCTGTTTGACTAGAACCTGTGGGAGATTTAATAGTTGAAGTCTCTTCTTGAGTCAAGTGTGATGGTGATGTAATCATTGAGATCTCAGTTTGAGTTGAAGTTTCACTTATTATTTGAGATGAAGTTGATGAAGGAAGGGAAGTTGAAGCTGCTGTGAATTGAGATGTCTCAGAGTGAGTTGTTTGACTGATTGTTGGGGTGATGGTTGAGGGCTCTGTTGAAGATACACTTGTGGTAATTATTGTAGTTAAAGCTTCTTCAGTTGATATTGGTGTCTGTGTTACAGCTGAGGTCTCTGTTTCACTAGAATGTTTGGGAGTTGAAGTCTCTTCTTGAGTTGAGTGGGATGGTGATGTTATGCTTGAAATCTCTGTTTGAGTTGAAGTTTCAGTTTCTGTTTGAGATGAAGTTGATGTCTGATTGATTGTTGAATTCTCTAATGGAGAAGAAGTTGAGGCTATCGTGACTAGTGATGTCTCAGAGTGAATCGTGGGACTGATTGTTGGAGTGATGGTTGAGGGCTCTATTGAAGTTACAATTGTGATATTTATTGTAGTTAAAGCTCCTGTTTCAGTGGATATTGGTGTGTGTGTGACAGCTGAGGTCTCTATTTGACTAGAACTTGAGGGAGATGTAATAGTTGATGTCTCTTCTTGAGTTAAGTGTGATGGTGATGTAATCATCGAGATCTCAGTTTGATTTGAAGTTTCACTTATTGTTTGAGATGAAGTTGATGAAGGAAGGGAAGTTGAAGCTGCCGTGACTTGAGATGTCTCAGAGTGAGTTGTTTTACTGATTGTTGGGGTGATGGTTGAGGGCTCTATTGAAGATACACTTGTGGTATTTATTGTAGTTGAAGTTTCTTCATTTGATATTGGTGTCTGTGTGACAGCTGAGGTCTCTGTTTCACTAGAATGTTCAGGAGTTGAAGTTTCTTCTTGAGTTGAGTGGGATGGTGATGTTATGCTTGAAATCTTAGTTATTGTTTGAGATGAAGTTGATGTCTGATTGATTGTTGAATTCTCTAATGGAGAAGAAGTTGAGGCTAATGTGACTAGTGATGTCTCAGAGGGAATCGTGGGACTGATTGTTGGGGTGATGGTTGAGGGCTCTATTGAAGTTACACTTTTGATATTTATTGTAGTTAAAGCTTCCGTTTCAGTTGATGTTGGTGTCTGTGTGACAGCTGAGGTCTCTGTTTGACTAGAACTTGAGGGAGATGTAATAGTTGAAGTCTCTTCTTGAGTTAAGTGTGATGGTGATGTAATCATCGAGATCTCAGTTTGAGTTGAAGTTTCAGTTTCTGTTTGAGATGAAGTTGATGTCTGAATGATTGTTGAATTCTCTAATGGAGAAGAAGTTGGGGTTGCAGTGACTTGTGATGTCTCAGAGTGAGTCATGGGACTGATTGTTGGGATGATGGTTGAGGGCTCTATTGAAGTTTCACTTGTGATATTAATTGTAGGTAAAGCCCCTGTTTCAGTGGATATTGGTGTGTGTGTGACAGCTGAGGTCTCTATTTGAGTAGAACTTGAGGGAGATGTAATAGTTGAAGTCTCTTCTTGAGTTTCGTGTGATGGTGATGTAATAATCGAGATCACAGTTTGAGTTGAAGTTTCAGTGATTGTTTGAGATGAACTTAATGATGAAAGGGAAGTTGAAGCTGCCGTGACTTGAGATGTCTCAGAGTGAGTTGTTTGACTGATTGTTGGGGTGATGGTTGAGGCCTCTATTGAAGATACACTTGTGGTATTTATTGTAGTTGAAGCTTTTTCAGTTGATATTGGTGTCTGTGATACAGCTGAGGTCTCTGTTTCACTAGAATGTTCAGGAGTTGAAGTTTCTTCTTGAGTTGAGTGGGATGGTGATGTTATGCTTGAAATCTCTGTTATTGTTTGAGATGAAGTTGATGTCTGATTGATTGTTGAATTCTCTAATGGAGAAGAAGTTGAGGCTATCGTGACTAGTGATGTCTCAGAGTGAATCGGTGGACTGATTGTTGGGGTGATGGTTGAGGGCTCTATTGAAGTTACACTTGTGATATTTATTGTAGTTAAAGCTTCTGTTTCAGTTGATATTGGTGTCTGTGTGAAAGCTGAGGTCTCTATTTGACTAGTACTTGAGGGAGATGTAATAGTTGAAGTCTCTTCTTGAGTTGAGTGGGATGGTGATGTTATGCTTGAAATCTCTGTTTTCGTTGAAGTTTCACTCATTGTTTGAGAGGAAGTTGATGTCTGATTGATTGTTGAAGTCTCTAATGGAGAAGAAGTTGAGGCTATCGTGACTAGTGATGTCTCAGAGTGAATCGTGGGACTGATTGTTGGGATGATGGTTGAGGGTTCTATTGAAGTTACATTTGTGATATTAATTGTAGGTAAAGCTCCTGTTTCAGTGGACATTGGTGTCTGTGTGATAGCTAAGGTCTCTGTTTGAATAGAACTTGAGGGAGATGTAATAGTTGAAGTCTCTTCTTGAGTTAAGTGTGATGGTGATGTAATCATTGAGATCTCAGTTTGAGTTGAAGTTTCACTTATTGTTTGAGATGAAGTTGATGAAGGAAGGGAAGTTGAAGCTGCCGTGACTTGAGATGTCTCAGAGTGAGTTGCTTGACTGATTGCTGGGGTGATGGTTGAGGGCTCTGTTGAAGATACACTTGTGGTATTTATTGTAGTTGAAGCTTCTTCAGTTGATATTGGTGTCTGTGTGACAGCTGAGGTCTCTGTTTCACTAGAATGTTCGGGAGTTGAAGTTTCTTCTTGAGTTGAGTGGGATGGTGATGTTATGCTTGAAATCTCTGTTTGAGTTGAAGTTTCACTTATTGTTTGAGATGAAGTTGATGTCTGATTGATTTTTGAAGTCTCTAATGGAGAAGAAGTTGAGGCTATCGTGACTAGTGATGTCTCAGAGTGAATCGTGGGACTGATTGTTGGGGTGATGGTTGAGGGCTCTATTGAAGTTACACTTGTGATATTTATTGTAGTTAAAGCTTCCGTTTCAGTTGATGTTGGTGTCTGTGTGACAGCGGAGGTCTCTGTGTGACTAGAACTTGAGGGAGATGTAATAGTTGAAGTCTCTTCTTGAGTTGAGTGTGATGGTGATGTAATCATTGAGATCTCAGTTTGAGTTGAAGTTTCACTTATTGTTTGAGATGAAGTTAATGTCTGATTGATTGTTGAAATCTCTAATGGAGAAGAAGTTGAGGCTATCGTGACTAGTGATGTCTCAGAGTGAGTTGTTTGACTGATTGTTGGGGTGACGGTTGAGGGCTCTATTGAAGTTACACTTGTGATGTTTATTGTAGGTAAAGCTCCTGTTTCAGTTGATATTGGTGTCTGTGTGACAGCTGAGGTCTCTGGTTGACTTGAACTTGAGGCCGATGTAATAGTTAAAGTATCTGCTTGAGTTAAGTGTGATGGTGATGTAATCATCGAGATCTCAGTTTGATTTGAAGTTTCACTTATTGTTTGAGATGAAGTTGATGTCTGATTGATTGTTGAAGTCTCTAATGGAGAAGAAGTTGAGGCAATCGTGACTAGTGATGTCTCAGAGTGAGTTGTTTGACTGATTGTTGGGGTGACGGTTGAGGGCTCTATTGAAGTTACACTTGTGATATTTATCGTAGTTAAAGCTTCCGTTTCAGTTGATATTGGTGTCTGTGTGACAGCTGAGGTCTCTGTTTGACTAGAACTTGAGGGAGATGTAATAGTTGAAGTATCTTCTTGAGTTAAGTGTGATGGTGATGTAATCATCGAGATCACAGTTTGAGTTGAAGTTTCAGTTATTGTTTGAGATGAAGTTAATGAAGAAAGGGAAGTTGAAGCTGCCGTGACTTGAGATGTCTCAGAGTGAGTTGTTTGACTGATTGTTGGGGTGGTGGTTGAGGGCTCTATTGAAGTTACACTTGTGATATTTATCGTAGTTAAAGCTTCCGTTTCAGTTGATATTGGTGTCTGTGTGAAAGCTGAGGTCTCTATTTGACTAGAACCTGATTGAGATGTAATAGTTGAAGTCTCTTCTTGAGTTAAGTGTGATGGTGATGTTATGCTTGAAATCTCTGTTTTAGTTGAAGTTTCAGTTATTGTTTGAGATGAAGTTGATGTCTGAATGATTGTTGAAGTCTCTAATGGAGAATAAGTTGAGGCTATCGTGACTAGTGATGTCTCAGAGTGAATCGTGGGACTGATTGTTGGGGTGATGGTTGAGGGCTCTATTGAAGTTACACTTGTGATATTTATTGTAGTTAAAGCTTCCGTTTCAGTTGATGTTGGTGTCTGTGTGACAGCGGAGGTCTCTGTTTGACTAGAACTTGAGGGAGATGTAATAGTTGAAGTCTCTTCTTGAGTTAAGTGTGATGGTGATGTAATCATCGAGATCTCAGTTTGAGTTGACGTTTCACTTATTGTTTGAGAGGAAGTTGATGTCTGATTGATTGTTGAAGTCTCTAATGGAGAAGTAGTTGAGGCTATCGTGACTAGTGATGTCTCAGAGTGAACCGTGGGACTGATTGTTGGGGTGATGGTTGAGGGTTCTATTGAAGTTACACTTGTGATATTTACTGTAGTTAAAGCTTCCGTTTCAGTTGATATTGGTGTCTGTGTGACAACGGAGGTCTCTGTTTGACTAGAACTTGAGGGAGATGTAATAGTTGAAGTCTCTTCTTGAGTCAAGTGTGATGGTGATGTAATCATTGAGATCTCAGTTTGAGTTGAAGTTTCACTTATTGTTTGAGATGAAGTTGATGAAGGAAGGGAAGTTGAATCTGCCGTGACTTGAGATGTCTCAGAGTGAGTTGTTTGACTGATTGTAGGGTTGATGGTTGAGGGCTCTATTGAAGATACACTTGTGGTATTTATTGTAGTTGAAGATTCTTCAGTTGATATTGGTGTCTGTGTGACAGTTGAGGTCTCTGTTTGACTAGAATGTTCAGGAGTTGAAGTCTCTTCTTGAGTTGAGTTTGATGGTGATGTAATCATCGATATCTTAGTTTGAGTTGCAGTTTCAGTTATTGTTTGAGATAAAGTTGATGTCTGATTGATTGTTGAAGTCTCTAATGGAGAAGAAGTCAAGGCTGCAGTGACTTTTGATGTCTCAGAGAGAGTCGTTGGACTGATTGTTGGGCTGATGGCTGAGGGCTCTATTGAAGTTACACTTGTGATATTTACTGTAGTTGAAGCTCCTGTTTCAGTTGATATTGGTGTCTTTGTGACAGCTGAGGTCTCTGTTTGACTAGAATGTTCGGGAGTTGAAGTCTCTTCTTGAGTTGAGTGTGATGGTGATGTAATCATCGAGATCTCAGTTTGAGTTGAAGTTTCAATTATTGTTTGAGATGAAGTTGATGTCTGATTGATTGTTGAAGTCTCTAATGGAGAAGAAGTTGAGGCTATCGTGACTAGTGATGTCTCAGAGTAAATCGTGGGACTGATTGTTGGGGTGATGGTTGAGGGCTCTATTGAAGTTACACTTGTGATTTTTATTGTAGTTGAAGCTTCTGTTTTAGTTGATATCGGTGTCTGTGTTACAGCTGAGGTCTTTGGTTGACTTGAACTTAAGGGAAATGTAATATTTGAATTCTCAGTTTGAGTTGAACTCTCGGGTTTTGCTTGAGATGAAGTTGGTGGATGGCTGCCAGTTGAAGTTTCCGTTTGAGGTGAACTAAATGTTGAAGATTTGGTTGTAGTGACTTTAGATGTGTCAGAGCTAGTCCGAGAACTGATTGTTGGTGTGACTGTTAAAGAGACAGTTGAACTTGACATATTTATTGTAGTTGAAGACGCTGAACTTGAAGTTGCTGTTTGTGTTACAATTGAAGTCTCTGTGATAGTTGAATCTTTTGTTTGCATTGGACTTTCAGTTCCATTTAAGGTATTGGGTGTAGCAGTTTGCTTTGATTCAGTGGATTCTGTTTGAAAATAACTTGTTTTTTCCATTTCGGTTGAAGTCTTTATTGTTTCGGTAGATGTCACAATGGTTGTAGTTTCTGGATTATCACAGCGTTCTCCAGAATATGAGTCCGTACATCTGTCCAAATATATATTTGACTTATTATTAAATTTCAATAAATCAAGTTAAATACAAAGAAATATTTTTTTCCATTATTAAATTAATCATTTATGTAATGTTGATGGTTACTTGGGGATTATGCATAGAACAATCACAGTTTTAAAAATGTTCCAGTCACCATGAAACTAATGAACTAATTAAATCACTTTTAGATCTTTTCCCCTGAAATGACTCTCATCGTCAGAGGCGTCGTTAGGGGGGGGCTACTGGGGCTGGAGCCCCGAGTCTCCTGACCATAGCCCCGAGTCTGTGAAGCTTCCCCTGCTTCCTGCTCTGTCACTATGATAACCCCGCCCCCAACCCATGTGACCGGCAGGAACCCACGTGTCCTCCCTCACAGCACAGACCACGAGGGATGCTGTGCTGCTCTCTGCTCTCTGCTCCAGGGGCTGCAGAAAAGCCTCCTCTATGACCTGCCACTTCTCTCCCATCCAGGAACAGGCTGCACAAGGTAGGACCTCCATGTATTTTCATATAAATATCACCAACAGGTGAGTACTGGGGAAGGGGGTGGAGGGAGGGTGACATTAATGGGCAGAATGTCTGAATTAACCCTGGCAAATGATGTCTGAATTAACCCTGGCAAATGATGTCTGAATTAACCCTGGCAAATGATGGATAAAATAACCCTGATAAATGATGGATAAATTAACCCTGGCAAATGATGTCTGAATTAACCCTGGCAAATGATGTATGAATTAACCCTGGCAAATGATGTATGAATTAACCCTGGCAAATGATGGATAAAATAACCCTGATAAATGATGGATAAATTAACCCTGGCAAATGATGTATGAATTAACCCTGGCAAATGATGTATGAATTAACCCTGGCAAATGGTGGGGGAATTAACCCTGGCAAATGATGGGTAAATTAACCCTGGCAAATGATGGGTAAATTAACCCTGGCAAATGATGTATAAATTAACCCTGGCAAATGGTGGGGGAATTAACCCTGGCAAATGGTGGGGAAATTAACCCTGGCAAATTGTGGAGAAATTAACCCTGGCAAATGGTGGGGAAATTAACCCTGGCAAATGGTGGGGAAATTAACCCTGGCAAATGATGGATAAATAACCCTGGCATATTATGGAGAAATTAACCCTGGCAAATGATGGAGAAATTAACCCTGACAAATGATGGTTAGTGATGGTCTGTGCGGAACGGAAATGCCCCCTTCCCTGCAATGAGATATAGCAGCAGGGAGGGGGACATATTGAGCAACATTTTTTTAATTTTTTTTTTAAATACACCACTTGTATGAGTGTATGTGACAGACTGTATGTGTGTGTGTATGTATGAGAGTATGTGACAGACTGTATGTATGTGATAGACTATGTATGTGTGAGACTATGTATGAGTGTGTGTGTCTATGTGACAAATTGTATGTATGTATCTGTGTGACAGACTGTATGGGTATGTGTGTCTATGTGACTGACTCTATGAATGTATGTGTCTATGTTACTGACTGTATGTATGAGTGTGTGTCTATGTGACAGACTGTATGTATGAGTGTGTGTCTGTGACAGACTGTATGTGTGTGTGTCTGTGACAGACTGTATGTATGTATGAGTGTGTGTCTGTGACAGACTGTATGTATGTATGAGTGTGTCTCTGTGACAGACTGTATGTATGAGTGTATGTGACAGAATATGTATGCATGTACAAGTGAATGTGACAGACTGTTTGTATGTATGAGTGTGTGTGTCTATGTGACTGACTGCATGTATGAGTGTGTATGTGTGTCTGTATATGACTGCATGTGATTGTGTGTATGTGCTGTTGTCTGGCTCCTAGATTTTTTACTGGCTCCTAAAACTCAGTTAAGTTCGTCAAGCCCTGGCATAAATGCAACTAGTTATATACATCTATTTGTGGTCTACCTCAAGCTTTTGAAAAGGCTGGAAATATTTAATATTTTACAGGTTTTGTTTTGTGATTATAAACATAATATTTTTTTGCTGTGAGGGTGGTGGGTGCATGGAATAGCCTTCCAGTAGAAGTGGTAGAGGTTAATACAGCGAAGGAGTTTAAGCATGCGTGGGACAGGTATAAGGTTATCCTAGATATTAGGATATTTAAGACTGACCACACCTGTACCTATGCATCCTATACCTTTATCTTATATCTATACATTTACCTATGCATTACTATACCTGTATCTTATATCTGTACCTGTGCATCCTGCACCTGTGTCTGTCCATATAGCTTATATCCGTACCTATGGATCCTGTACCTGTCCATTTAGCCTAAATCTGTACCTATGCATCCTGTATCTTTTTCTATATATGTATCTGTATCATATATGTACTCATGCATCATCATGTACCTATATCTATCTACATCTATCCTATATCTATACCTATGCATTCTGTACCTCTGTCTGTCTACCTATCGATCATGAGACATCATTGTATTTTAAGTATTATTAAAGCTGTGGGCTATAGCCCCAGATCATTTTTGAGCCTAGCAACGCCCCTGCTCATCGTCATCTTAGAATTGTAATGTGTGTTTAGCAATGGGTTTAAAAGATAAGTTTGGTCTGGAAATGGAGTTCAATCAAAGAGATAACTCCTCGTACTCTCGATACTGGAGGAAGTCTACTGTAGCTTATCAGTGGTATCTTTTACAAGCCACAAGATAGAATGATAATTTCACAATGAGAATAAATTAGGGAAACAGATGCCAATTTTTAAAATAATTTTACAAAATTTTCACTTAGCACTTTATGTTAAATATTGTATATTAATAGAAACAGAAGTAATTCAACGGCATCTTTTCGTATCAGATTTGCTTACGTGCAATTTGGTCCATTACGCATGTTTATACAGGTGCCCCCATTTAAACAGTAAGATGGGTCCTTTTGGCAGGGTCCGAAACATTGACATGATTCGTTACACTCCATAGTGTAATTGGCAAACTCTGTATCACACGTCAGGTAGGGCTTCATTTCCGAAACGTCTGAAAGAATGGGAAAAAAAACAATCAAATCTACTAATAAGAGTTCTTGGTCCAACGGCCACCTCCAATATGGTAGCTATGTCTATGTGAATATGAGATTTAGCTGACTAAGCATCATGTAAAGAGTAGTCTACAACAGCCTCCAAAGGTTAGATTTGGACTATGTCTCCCATGATGGATTAGTATGTCAAGGATGGACCACTTGCCATCATATAGACCACAGATGGCAAGATGCTCCATCAGCCTATAGGCTAACTGGATGCTGGCTGAGCATAAGGAGAAAAGTATTCTGGGTATTCTCCTTTCATCTCATGGAACATGAAGCTCCTGGGCATATCAGTGTGATATTATCACTCTCATTTTAAAAGAAGGCATGTGCCAGATCAATAATCCATGTATGCTTGGTACAGGTAATAAAGGACGCCCTGAAAGTGTTAGCATTGATACATTTGGTGTGTATTTTGCAATAATAATCAGTTACATACTTGTTATTGGTGATGATGGGGACTGTGCATTCTGGAAAGTGGCTGTGGAGTTGTTCACAGTTATTTCCGTACTGTTAAATTCTCGCTCGACCTCAGAAGTCAGGTCTTTATTGATAAACTCGATACCCGTCTGATTGTTGGGATAGTTGTAGACCCCCGACGTGTTAACCAGAATGCTTCCTTTACTGCGAAATTAACGGGGAGAGAAGGGTTAAGAAACAATATAAAAAACATCCTCAGATTGACGCTGCATCGAAACTCATTATATGTTACTGGTGTACCTTCCACACATCAGTCAAAGACAAGAAAAGGACAAAACCGCGCTCACGGATCAAGTGTGATTTATATATAGATTGGTGGGATGGGTTGTGTTTGTTTATCCCTGTTTTTGTTCAGACCTGCGTAGTTTTGGCATTACAAACCAATCCCTTTCCCTTAAGGCTAAATATTCGAATGTATTACTCGCCTACGAAATGCAATGGGACTTCCAATAAGCATGTGAGTGTCACTAGGAGCCCTCTGACTGACCACAAAAAGGAGTTTAAGGACTCCCATTACCACACAATTGGAGGAGGGAGGATAAGGACTTTGGGTTGAAAAAAGCTGCAAAAGAAAGCTAATTCTAACATCACCAAATGATTGCGACTCTTTGGTATTTAATAATACCAAAGAGCTTAACCAGGAAATGGGAGGTTCAGATATTATCTGGTTTTCTATTATGTCCTTTGGATGATACTATTATCAAGCATCCAGGGTTACCAATTTAATGGTACTCGTGAAAAATGAAGAGCTGACCCTGCCAGAAACCTTCAACCCTGCAGGTTACTGGCAGGAACAGCTAGGCGGTTGAACTATTACAATTTTATTCATTGCATAGCTACAAATCAGAATCAATTTGTCATCGATATACCTGAATCCATGGATTATCATCCTTGCGTAGTAATTGGGAGCTGCTCGTTTGTATTTCTTGCTGAAGGTCTATTGAAAAGAATGAATATTAAAGTTAATTTGAATTATTATTATTATTATTATTATTAAACATTCAAATATCAGTGTATGCATATACTATTGCCGTTTAGTGCTTATTTATTCAACTCTTTGGCACTTATGATTATTATTTGTATTATTATTATGATAGTAACAGCAAAAACCATTTAAAAATAATAATTACAAAGTGGTAAACAAATCAAATAAATAGAAAATAAATAAAATAAAAGTTTAGAGTCTAGAGACTATAGGTGTTAATGGAAGAGGAACAGAGCTTAAATTAGATATATTTTCATTGTCATTTTATATATGTTTCATTTTTCAAGTATATGAATAAAAAAATAAAAAAACAGCACAGGCTTTATAATGATTTACAAATAATAATGAATTTAATTAGTCCTTACCTCATTAACGCTGTGTGCAAGATTCTTGTATTCTTGACTAGATTCATCTTTTAGATCGTCATTATATTCTTGTTTAATTGAAACAATTACATTCACCAGTTTATGTGGAATCCTGCTGGTATCTGTATTAAAAATATACAATAAATTGTTTGGTGTTTTTTGCTGTTGGATATTTCAGAATTTTCTAGCACAAAAAAAATTGGAATTAAAAGACAGATTTAAAAATAAGTATTATTAAAACAATATAAAGACCTTAATTAAATGGGTCATATTTGGTTTTCCTCCCGTACCTTGGAGAAGAAGCAATAGATAATGCATTTATCCACATTTAATTCGGAGACATCCTATTTGCTAGGAGAAAGTGATGATGTAATATTGAAACAGGAAGTGTAAATATACAGGAGACATATATGTAGGTCTGTATGTGATAACTCTGTGACAAACAACATATTCTCACTTGGTACAGGGCATAAAAGGGAATTAAAGACTATGTTAGATGGACAGACTGAGAGACATTCTGAATCATGAGGTAGAGTGCTCTGCTCGCAGAGTAAGTATTAGAATGACTTTCAACCAGCAACATATAATACGTGAGGTCTATTTATTTTATCATTATCTGTGGAGCATTCTCCAATTCACCAGTTCAACCACAGACTTTTCTATTCCCGCACCTACTAGCCTTATTGATATCTAGCCCACGTCGAGAATCTTCTATATAGCTGCCTGTAGAATATTTTTATTTATCTTTAGCTAAGCTAGGCAGGCAAATAAAAAAAAAGTTTTTTGAAGAAATAGGCCACAATGACATTCCCCCCTTATATATATATTAGAGGCCAAACAAAAAGTAAGTAAGAACTTCTTACCAGGTAGAACACCGACACTTTTGTTCCCAATCTCGCAGAACTCTCCATTTGCATATGAAGGGCAGCCACCACCACCACCATTAGGAAGGGTAGATGTAGACACATTCGGAATCTTTGTTGTTCGACCAGAGGTTGTGGAACTAGATATGACTGGTGCTGAGGTCGACCAGGGAGACATTGTAGAAGATAAAGCAGACGTTGATGTTGGAGCCTCTGTGATAGTGACTTGCTCTGGACTTATAGTAGCCATTGCTGAGCTTGTAGGGCTGGAGGATTCATTACTTGTGACTTGGTTCGATGTAAAAACAGGAGTAATCATAGATACAAATTCTGTTTGTGTAACTGCTTGAATGGTAGTACTGAGAAACTGCTTAGAAGTAGCTGTCGTTTCTGTTGTTTCATGAGTGGTGGAAGTGGTTTCATTGCTTGGTTCAGTTTTTACACTTGGTGATATAATTAATGTTGTCTCAGATATGGAAGAAGCTGACCAGGGTTGGATTGTAGTAGATAATGCAGACATTGTGAAAGGGGTAGAAGTTGAAGCTTCTGATATGGGTGTTGGTGATCTTATAGCTGAGGTCTCACTTGGAGTTGAACCTGTTGGTGATGTAATAGCTGAGGTCTCACTTGGAGTTGAACCTTTTGGGGATGTAATAGCTGAGGTCTCACTTTGAGTTGAACCTGTTGGTGATGTAATAGCTGAGGTCTCACTTGGAGTTGAACCTGCTGTTGATGTAATAGCTGAGGTCTCACTTGGACTTGAACTTGATGGTGATATAATAGGTGAGGTTTTGCTGTGAGTTGAACCTGCTGGTGATGTAATAGGTGAGGTCTCTAGATGATTTGAATTTGTTGATGATGTAATAGCTGAGGTCTGTCTTTGAGTTGAACCTGTTGGTGATGTAATAGTTGAGGTCTTGCTTTCAGTTGAACCTGTTGGTGATGTAATAGCAGAGGTCTCACTTGGAGTTGAACCTTTTGGTGATGTAATAGCTGAGGTTTCTCTTTGAGTTAAACCTGTTGGTGATGTAATAGCAGACGTCTCACTTGGAGTTGAACTTGATGTTAATGTAATAGTTGAGGTCTCACTGTGAGTTGAACCTGTTGGTGATGTAATAGCTGAGGTCTCACTTGGAGTTGAACCTGTTGGTGATGTACTAGCTGAGGTCTCACTTGGAGTTGGAGATGGTGATGTAATAGCTGAGGTCTCTCTTTGAGTTGAACCTGTTGGTGATGTGATAGGTAAGGTCTCACTTGGAGTTGAACCTACTGGTGATGTAATAGCTGAGGTTTCACTTGGAGATGAACTTGCTGATGATGTAATTGCTGAGGTCTCGCTGTGAGTTGAATTTGTTGGTGATGTAATAGCTGTCGTCTTGCTTGAAGGTGAACTAGATGGTGATATAATAACTGAGGTCCCGCTTGGAGATGAACCTATTGGTGATGTAACAGCTGAGGTCTCGCTTTCAGTTGAACCTGTGGATGATGTAATAGCTGAGGTCTCACTAAGAGTTGAACTTGATGGTGATGTAATAGCTGACGTCGCACTTTGATTTGAATCTGTTGGTGATGTAATAGGAGAGGTCTCCCTTGGAGTTGTTGATGGTGATGTAATAGCTGAGTTCACTCTTTGAGTTGAACCTGTTGGTGATGTAATATCTGGAATCTCACTTGGAGTTGAACCTGTTGGTGATGTACTAGCTGAGGTCTCACTTGGAGTTGGAGATGGTGATGTAATAGCTGAGGTCTCTCTTTGAGTTGAACCTGTTGGTGATGTAATAGGTAAGGTCTCACTTGGAGTTGAACCTACTGGTGATGTAATAGCTGAGGTTTCACTTGGAGATGAACCTGCTGATGATGTAATTGCTGAGGTCTCGCTGTGAGTTGAATCTGTTGGTGATGTAATAGCTGTCGTCTCGCTTGAAGGTGAACTAGATGGTGATATAATAACTGAGGTCCCGCTTGGAGATGAACCTATTGGTGATGTAACAGCTGAGGTCTCGCTTTCAGTTGAACCTGTTGGTGATGTAA
Source organism: Pelodytes ibericus (assembly GCA_036172795.1). Lineage (NCBI taxonomy): Eukaryota > Metazoa > Chordata > Amphibia > Anura > Pelodytidae > Pelodytes > Pelodytes ibericus. The sequence continues at coordinate 5,337,049 of CM069866.1, forward strand.
TATCTGGAATCTCACTTGGAGTTGAACTAGATGGTGATGTAATAGCTGATGTGTCACTTGGAGTTGAACCGGTTGGTGATGTAATAGTTGAGGTCTCGCTTGGAGTAGAACTTGATGGTGATGTAATAGCTGACGTCTCGCTTGGAGTTGAACTAGATGGTGATGTAATAACTGAGGTCTCGCTTAGAGATGAACCTATTGGTGATGTACCAGCTGAGGTCTCGCTTTGAGTTGAACCTGTTGGTGATGTAATAGCTGAGGTCTCACTTGGAGTTGAACCTGTTGATGATGTAATAGCTGAGGTCTCACTTGGAGTTGACCCTGTTGGGGATGTAATACCTAAGGTCTCACTTGGAGTTGAACTTGTAGGTGATGTAATATCAGAGGTCTCTCTTTGAGTTGAACCTGTTGGTGATGTTATAGATAAGGTCTCTCTTTGAGTCGAACTTGATGGTGATGAAATAGCAAAAGTCTCACTTGGAGTTGAACCTGCTGGTGATGTAATAGCTGAGGTCTCACTTGGAGATGAATCTGCTGGTGATGTAATAGCTGAGGTCTCGCTGTGAGTTGAATCTGTTGGTGATGTAATAGCTGTCGTCTCGCTTGGAGGTGAACTAGATGGTGATGTAATAACTGAGGTCCCGCTTGGAGATGAACCTATTGGTGATGTAAAAGCTGAGGTCTCGCTTTCAGTTGAACCTGTTGATGATGTAATAGCTGAGGTCTCACTAGGAGTTGAAATTGATGGTGATGTAATAGCTGACGTCTCACTAGGAGTTGAACTTGATGGTGATGTAATAGCTGATGTCTCACTTGGAGTTGAACCTGTTGGTGATGTAATAGCTGAGGTCACTCTTTGAGTTGATCCTGTCGGTGATGTAATATCTGGCATCTCACTTGGAGTTGAACTAGATGGTGATGTAATAGCTGTCCTCTCGTTTGGAGTTGAACTTGATGTTAATGTAATAGTTGAGGTCTCACTGTGAGTTGAACCTGTTGGTGATGTAATAGCTGAGGTCTCACTTGGAGTTGAACCTGTTGGTGATGTAATAGCTGAGGTCTCACTTGGAGTTGGAGATGGTGATGTATTAGCTGAGGTCTCTCTTTGAGTTGAACCTGTTGGTGATGTAATATCTGGAATCTCACTTGGAGTTGAACTAGATGGTGATGTAATAGCTGATGTGTCACTTGGAGTTGAACCGGTTGGTGATATAATAGTTGAGGTCTCGCTTGGAGTAGAACTTGATGGTGATGTAATAGCTGACGTCTCGCTTGGAGTTGAACTAGATGGTAATGTAATAACTGAGGTCTCGCTTAGAGATGAACCTATTGGTGATGTACCAGCTGAGGTCTCGCTTTGAGTTGAACCTGTTGGTGATGTAATAGCTGAGGTCTCACTTGGAGTTGAACCTGTTGATGATGTAATAGCTGAGGTCTCACTTGGAGTTGACCCTGTTGGTGATGTAATACCTAAGGTCTCACTTGGAGTTGAACTTGTAGGTGATGTAATATCAGAGGTCTCACTTGGAGTTGTAGATGGTGATGTAATAGCTGAGGTCTCTCTTTGAGTTGAACCTGTTGGTGATGTAATAGATAAGGTCTCTCTTTGAGTCGAACTTGATGGTGATGTAATAGCAAAAGTCTCACTTGGAGTTGAACCTGCTGGTGATGTAATAGCTGAGGTCTCACTTGGAGATGAACCTGCTGGTGATGTAATAGCTGAGGTCTCGCTGTGAGTTGAATCTGTTGGTGATGTAATAGCTGTCGTCTCGCTTGGAGGTGAACTAGATGGTGATGTAATAACTGAGGTCCCGCTTGGAGATGAACCTATTGGTGATGTAAAAGCTGAGGTCTCGCTTTCAGTTGAACCTGTTGATGATGTAATAGCTGAGGTCTCTCTAGGAGTTGAAATTGATGGTGATGTAATAGCTGACGTCTCACTAGGAGTTGAACTTGATGGTGATGTAATAGCTGAGGTTTCACTTGGAGATGAACCTGCTGATGATGTAATTGCTGAGGTCTCGGTGTGAGTTGAATCTGTTGGTGATGTAATAGCTGTCGTCTCGCTTGAAGGTGAACTAGATGGTGATATAATAACTGAGGTCCCGCTTGGAGATGAACCTATTGGTGATGTAACAGCTGAGGTCTCGCTTTCAGTTGAACCTGTGGATGATGTAATAGCTGAGGTCTCACTAAGAGTTGAACTTGATGGTGATGTAATAGCTGACGTCGCACTTTGATTTGAATCTGTTGGTGATGTAATAGGAGAGGTCTCCCTTGGAGTTGTTGATGGTGATGTAATAGCTGAGTTCACTCTTTGAGTTGAACCTGTTGGTGATGTAATATCTGGAATCTCACTTGGAGTTGAACTAGATGGTGATGTAATAGCTGATGTGTCACTTGGAGTTGAACCGGTTGGTGATATAATAGTTGAGGTCTCGCTTGGAGTAGAACTTGATGGTGATGTAATAGCTGACGTCTCGCTTGGAGTTGAACTAGATGGTGATGTAATAACTGAGGTCTCGCTTAGAGATGAACCCATTGGTGATGTACCAGCTGAGGTCTCGCTTTGAGTTGAACCTGTTGGTGATGTAATAGCTGAGGTCTCACTTGGAGTTGAACCTGTTGATGATGTAATAGCTGAGGTCTCACTTGGAGTTGACCCTGTTGGTGATGTAATACCTAAGGTCTCACTTGGAGTTGAACTTGTAGGTGATGTAATATCAGAGGTCTCACTTGGAGTTGTAGATGGTGATGTAATAGCTGAGGTCTCTCTTTGAGTTGAACCTGTTGGTGATGTAATAGATAAGGTCTCTCTTTGAGTCGAACTTGATGGTGAAGTAATAGCAAAAGTCTCACTTGGAGTTGAACCTGCTGGTGATGTAATAGCTGAGGTCTCACTTGGAGATGAACTTGCTGGTGATGTAATAGCTGAGGTCTCACTGTGAGTTGAATCTGTTGGTGATGTAATAGCTGTCGTCTCGCTTGGAGGTGAACTAGATGGTGATGTAATAACTGAGGTCCCGCTTGGAGATGAACCTATTGGTGATGTAAAAGCTGAGGTCTCGCTTTCAGTTGAACCTGTTGATGATGTAATAGCTGAGGTCTCACTAGGAGTTGAAATTGATGGTGATGTAATAGCTGACGTCTCACTAGGAGTTGAACTTGATGGTGATGTAATAGCTGATGTCTCACTTGGAGTTGAACCTGTTGGTGATGTAATAGCTGAGGTCACTCTTTGAGTTGATCCTGTCGGTGATGTAATATCTGGCATCTCACTTGGAGTTGAACTAGATGGTGATGTAATAGCTGTCCTCTCGTTTGGAGTTGAACTTGATGTTAATGTAATAGTTGAGGTCTCACTGTGAGTTGAACCTGTTGGTGATGTAATAGCTGAGGTCTCACTTGGAGTTGAACCTGTTGGTGATGTAATAGCTGAGGTCTCACTTGGAGTTGGAGATGGTGATGTAATAGCTGAGGTCTCTCTTTGAGTTGAACCTGTTGGTGATGTAATATCTGGAATCTCACTTGGAGTTGAACTAGATGGTGATGTAATAGCTGATGTGTCACTTGGAGTTGAACCGGTTGGTGATATAATAGTTGAGGTCTCGCTTGGAGTAGAACTTGATGGTGATGTAATAGCTGACGTCTCGCTTGGAGTTGAACTAGATGGTAATGTAATAACTGAGGTCTCGCTTAGAGATGAACCTATTGGTGATGTACCAGCTGAGGTCTCGCTTTGAGTTGAACCTGTTGGTGATGTAATAGCTGAGGTCTCACTTGGAGTTGAACCTGTTGATGATGTAATAGCTGAGGTCTCACTTGGAGTTGACCCTGTTGGTGATGTAATACCTAAGGTCTCACTTGGAGTTGAACTTGTAGGTGATGTAATATCAGAGGTCTCACTTGGAGTTGAACCTGTTGGTGATGTAATAGATAAGGTCTCTCTTTGAGTCGAACTTGATGGTGATGTAATAGCAAAAGTCTCACTTGGAGTTGAACCTGCTGGTGATGTAATAGCTGAGGTCTCACTTGGAGATGAACCTGCTGGTGATGTAATAGCTGAGGTCTCGCTGTGAGTTGAATCTGTTGGTGATGTAATAGCTGTCGTCTCGCTTGGAGGTGAACTAGATGGTGATGTAATAACTGAGGTCCCGCTTGGAGATGAACCTATTGGTGATGTAAAAGCTGAGGTCTCGCTTTCAGTTGAACCTGTTGATGATGTAATAGCTGAGGTCTCTCTAGGAGTTGAAATTGATGGTGATGTAATAGCTGACGTCTCACTAGGAGTTGAACTTGATGGTGATGTAATAGCTGAGGTTTCACTTGGAGATGAACCTGCTGATGATGTAATTGCTGAGGTCTCGCTGTGAGTTGAATCTGTTGGTGATGTAATAGCTGTCGTCTCGCTTGAAGGTGAACTAGATGGTGATATAATAACTGAGGTCCCGCTTGGAGATGAACCTATTGGTGATGTAACAGCTGAGGTCTCGCTTTCAGTTGAACCTGTGGATGATGTAATAGCTGAGGTCTCACTAAGAGTTGAACTTGATGGTGATGTAATAGCTGACGTCGCACTTTGATTTGAATCTGTTGGTGATGTAGTAGGAGAGGTCTCCCTTGGAGTTGTTGATGGTGATGTAATAGCTGAGTTCACTCTTTGAGTTGAACCTGTTGGTGATGTAATATCTGGAATCTCACTTGGAGTTGAACTAGATGGTAATGTAATAGCTGATGTGTCACTTGGAGTTGAACCGGTTGGTGATATAATAGTTGAGGTCTCGCTTGGAGTAGAACTTGATGGTGATGTAATAGCTGACGTCTCGCTTGGAGTTGAACTAGATGGTGATGTAATAACTGAGGTCTCGCTTAGAGATGAACCTATTGGTGATGTACCAGCTGAGGTCTCGCTTTGAGTTGAACCTGTTGGTGATGTAATAGCTGAGGTCTCACTTGGAGTTGAACCTGTTGATGATGTAATAGCTGAGGTCTCACTTGGAGTTGACCCTGTTGGTGATGTAATACCTAAGGTCTCACTTGGAGTTGAACTTGTAGGTGATGTAATATCAGAGGTCTCACTTGGAGTTGTAGATGGTGATGTAATAGCTGAGGTCTCTCTTTGAGTTGAACCTGTTGGTGATGTAATAGATAAGGTCTCTCTTTGAGTCGAACTTGATGGTGATGTAATAGCAAAAGTCTCACTTGGAGTTGAACCTGCTGGTGATGTAATAGCTGAGGTCTCACTTGGAGATGAACCTGCTGGTGATGTAATAGCTGAGGTCTCGCTGTGAGTTGAATCTGTTGGTGATGTAATAGCTGTCGTCTCGCTTGGAGGTGAACTAGATGGTGATGTAATAACTGAGGTCTCGCTTAGAGATGAACCTATTGGTGATGTACCAGCTGAGGTCTCGCTTTGAGTTGAACCTGTTGGTGATGTAATAGCTGAGGTCTCACTTGGAGTTGAACCTGTTGATGATGTAATAGCTGAGGTCTCACTTGGAGTTGACCCTGTTGGGGATGTAATACCTAAGGTCTCACTTGGAGTTGAACTTGTAGGTGATGTAATATCAGAGGTCTCTCTTTGAGTTGAACCTGTTGGTGATGTAATAGATAAGGTCTCTCTTTGAGTCGAACCTGTTGGTGATGTAATAGATAAGGTCTCTCTTTGAGTCGAACTTGATGGTGATGAAATAGCAAAAGTCTCACTTGGAGTTGAACCTGCTGGTGATGTAATAGCTGAGGTCTCACTTGGAGATGAATCTGCTGGTGATGTAATAGCTGAGGTCTCGCTGTGAGTTGAATCTGTTGGTGATGTAATAGCTGTCGTCTCGCTTGGAGGTGAACTAGATGGTGATGTAATAACTGAGGTCCCGCTTGGAGATGAACCTATTGGTGATGTAAAAGCTGAGGTCTCGCTTTCAGTTGAACCTGTTGATGATGAAATAGCTGAGGTCTCACTAGGAGTTGAAATTGATGGTGATGTAATAGCTGACGTCTCACTAGGAGTTGAACTTGATGGTGATGTAATAGCTGACGTCTCGCTTGGAGTTGAACTAGATGGTAATGTAATAACTGAGGTCTCGCTTAGAGATGAACCTATTGGTGATGTACCAGCTGAGGTCTCGCTTTGAGTTGAACCTGTTGGTGATGTAATAGCTGAGGTCTCACTTGGAGTTGAACCTGCTGATGATGTAATAGCTGAGGTCTCACTTGTAGTTGACCCTGTTGGTGATGTAATACCTAAGGTCTCACTTGGAGTTGAAATTGTAGGTGATGTAATATCAGAGGTCTCACTTGGAGTTGTAGATGGTGATGTAATAGCTGAGGTCTCTCTTTGAGTTGAACCTGTTGGTGATGTAATAGATAAGGTCTCTCTTTGAGTCGAACTTGATGGTGATGTAATAGCAAAAGTCTCACTTGGAGTTGAACCTGCTGGTGATGTAATAGCTGAGGTCTCACTTGGAGATGAACCTGCTGGTGATGTAATAGCTGAGGTCTCGCTGTGAGTTGAATCTGTTGGTGATGTAATAGCTGTCGTCTCGCTTGGAGGTGAACTAGATGGTGATGTAATAACTGAGGTCCCGCTTGGAGATGAACCTATTGGTGATGTAAAAGCTGAGGTCTCGCTTTCAGTTGAACCTGTTGATGATGAAATAGCTGAGGTCTCACTAGGAGTTGAAATTGATGGTGATGTAATAGCTGACGTCTCACTAGGAGTTGAACTTGATGGTGATGTAATAGCTGACGTCTCGCTTGGAGTTGAACTAGATGGTAATGTAATAACTGAGGTCTCGCTTAGAGATGAACCTATTGGTGATGTACCAGCTGAGGTCTCGCTTTGAGTTGAACCTGTTGGTGATGTAATAGCTGAGGTCTCACTTGGAGTTGAACCTGCTGATGATGTAATAGCTGAGGTCTCACTTGTAGTTGACCCTGTTGGTGATGTAATACCTAAGGTCTCACTTGGAGTTGAAATTGTAGGTGATGTAATATCAGAGGTCTCACTTGGAGTTGTAGATGGTGATGTAATAGCTGAGGTCTCTCTTTGAGTTGAACCTGTTGGTGATGTAATAGATAAGGTCTCTCTTTGAGTCGAACTTGATGGTGATGTAATAGCAAAAGTCTCACTTGGAGTTGAACCTGCTGGTGATGTAATAGCTGAGGTCTCACTTGGAGATGAACCTGCTGGTGATGTAATAGCTGAGGTCTCGCTGTGAGTTGAATCTGTTGGTGATGTAATAGCTGTCGTCTCGCTTGGAGGTGAACTAGATGGTGATGTAATAACTGAGGTCCCGCTTGGAGATGAACCTATTGGTGATGTAAAAGCTGAGGTCTCGCTTTCAGTTGAACCTGTTGATGATGTAATAGCTGAGGTCTCTCTAGGAGTTGAAATTGATGGTGATGTAATAGCTGACGTCTCACTAGGAGTTGAACTTGATGGTGATGTAATAGCTGAGGTTTCACTTGGAGATGAACCTGCTGATGATGTAATTGCTGAGGTCTCGGTGTGAGTTGAATCTGTTGGTGATGTAATAGCTGTCGTCTCGCTTGAAGGTGAACTAGATGGTGATATAATAACTGAGGTCCCGCTTGGAGATGAACCTATTGGTGATGTAACAGCTGAGGTCTCGCTTTCAGTTGAACCTGTGGATGATGTAATAGCTGAGGTCTCACTAAGAGTTGAACTTGATGGTGATGTAATAGCTGACGTCGCACTTTGATTTGAATCTGTTGGTGATGTAATAGGAGAGGTCTCCCTTGGAGTTGTTGATGGTGATGTAATAGCTGAGTTCACTTTTTGAGTTGAACCTGTTGGTGATGTAATATCTGGAATCTCATTTGGAGTTGAACTAGATGGTGATGTAATAGCTGATGTGTCACTTGGAGTTGAACCGGTTGGTGATATAATAGTTGAGGTCTCGCTTGGAGTAGAACTTGATGGTGATGTAATAGCTGACGTCTCGCTTGGAGTTGAACTAGATGGTGATGTAATAACTGAGGTCTCGCTTAGAGATGAACCTATTGGTGATGTACCAGCTGAGGTCTCGCTTTGAGTTGAACCTGTTGGTGATGTAATAGCTGAGGTCTCACTTGGAGTTGAACCTGTTGATGATGTAATAGCTGAGGTCTCACTTGGAGTTGACCCTGTTGGTGATGTAATACCTAAGGTCTCACTTGGAGTTGAACTTGTAGGTGATGTAATATCAGAGGTCTCACTTGGAGTTGTAGATGGTGATGTAATAGCTGAGGTCTCTCTTTGAGTTGAACCTGTTGGTGATGTAATAGATAAGGTCTCTCTTTGAGTCGAACTTGATGGTGATGTAATAGCTGTCGTCTCGCTTGGAGGTGAACTAGATGGTGATGTCATAACTGAGGTCCCGCTTGGAGATGAACCTATTGGTGATGTAAAAGCTGAGGTCTCGCTTTCAGTTGAACCTGTTGATGATGTAATAGCTGAGGTCTCACTAGGAGTTGAAATTGATGGTGATGTAATAGCTGACGTCTCACTAGGAGTTGAACTTGATGGTGATGTAATAGCTGATGTCTCACTTGGAGTTGAACCTGTTGGTGATGTAATAGCTGAGGTCACTCTTTGAGTTGATCCTGTCGGTGATGTAATATCTGGCATCTCACTTGGAGTTGAACTAGATGGTGATGTAATAGCTGTCCTCTCGTTTGGAGTTGAACTTGATGTTAATGTAATAGTTGAGGTCTCACTGTGAGTTGAAACTGTTGGTGATGTAATAGCTGAGGTCTCACTTGGAGTTGAACCTGTTGGTGATGTAATAGCTGAGGTCTCACTTGGAGTTGGAGATGGTGATGTAATAGCTGAGGTCTCTCTTTGAGTTGAACCTGTTGGTGATGTAATATCTGGAATCTCACTTGGAGTTGAACTAGATGGTGATGTAATAGCTGATGTGTCACTTGGAGTTGAACCGGTTGGTGATATAATAGTTGAGGTCTCGCTTGGAGTAGAACTTGATGGTGATGTAATAGCTGACGTCTCGCTTGGAGTTGAACTAGATGGTAATGTAATAACTGAGGTCTCGCTTAGAGATGAACCTATTGGTGATGTACCAGCTGAGGTCTCGCTTTGAGTTGAACCTGTTGGTGATGTAATAGCTGAGGTCTCACTTGGAGTTGAACCTGTTGATGATGTAATAGCTGAGGTCTCACTTGGAGTTGACCCTGTTGGTGATGTAATACCTAAGGTCTCACTTGGAGTTGAACTTGTAGGTGATGTAATATCAGAGGTCTCACTTGGAGTTGAACCTGTTGGTGATGTAATAGATAAGGTCTCTCTTTGAGTCGAACTTGATGGTGATGTAATAGCAAAAGTCTCACTTGGAGTTGAACCTGCTGGTGATGTAATAGCTGAGGTCTCACTTGGAGATGAACCTGCTGGTGATGTAATAGCTGAGGTCTCGCTGTGAGTTGAATCTGTTGGTGATGTAATAGCTGTCGTCTCGCTTGGAGGTGAACTAGATGGTGATGTAATAACTGAGGTCCCGCTTGGAGATGAACCTATTGGTGATGTAAAAGCTGAGGTCTCGCTTTCAGTTGAACCTGTTGATGATGTAATAGCTGAGGTCTCTCTAGGAGTTGAAATTGATGGTGATGTAATAGCTGACGTCTCACTAGGAGTTGAACTTGATGGTGATGTAATAGCTGAGGTTTCACTTGGAGATGAACCTGCTGATGATGTAATTGCTGAGGTCTCGCTGTGAGTTGAATCTGTTGGTGATGTAATAGCTGTCGTCTCACTTGAAGGTGAACTAGATGGTGATATAATAACTGAGGTCCCGCTTGGAGATGAACCTATTGGTGATGTAACAGCTGAGGTCTCGCTTTCAGTTGAACCTGTGGATGATGTAATAGCTGAGGTCTCACTAAGAGTTGAACTTGATGGTGATGTAATAGCTGACGTCGCACTTTGATTTGAATCTGTTGGTGATGTAATAGGAGAGGTCTCCCTTGGAGTTGTTGATGGTGATGTAATAGCTGAGTTCACTCTTTGAGTTGAACCTGTTGGTGATGTAATATCTGGAATCTCACTTGGAGTTGAACTAGATGGTAATGTAATAGCTGATGTGTCACTTGGAGTTGAACCGGTTGGTGATATAATAGTTGAGGTCTCGCTTGGAGTAGAACTTGATGGTGATGTAATAGCTGACGTCTCGCTTGGAGTTGAACTAGATGGTGATGTAATAACTGAAGTCTCGCTTAGAGATGAACCTATTGGTGATGTACCAGCTGAGGTCTCGCTTTGAGTTGAACCTGTTGGTGATGTAATAGCTGAGGTCTCACTTGGAGTTGAACCTGTTGATGATGTAATAGCTGAGGTCTCACTTGGAGTTGACCCTGTTGGTGATGTAATACCTAAGGTCTCACTTGGAGTTGAACTTGTAGGTGATGTAATATCAGAGGTCTCACTTGGAGTTGTAGATGGTGATGTAATAGCTGAGGTCTCTCTTTGAGTTGAACCTGTTGGTGATGTAATAGATAAGGTCTCTCTTTGAGTCGAACTTGATGGTGATGTAATAGCAAAAGTCTCACTTGGAGTTGAACCTGCTGGTGATGTAATAGCTGAGGTCTCACTTGGAGATGAACCTGCTGGTGATGTAATAGCTGAGGTCTCGCTGTGAGTTGAATCTGTTGGTGATGTAATAGCTGTCGTCTCGCTTGGAGGTGAACTAGATGGTGATGTAATAACTGAGGTCTCGCTTAGAGATGAACCTATTGGTGATGTACCAGCTGAGGTCTCACTTTGAGTTGAACCTGTTGGTGATGTAATAGCTGAGGTCTCACTTGGAGTTGAACCTGTTGATGATGTAATAGCTGAGGTCTCACTTGGAGTTGACCCTGTTGGGGATGTAATACCTAAGGTCTCACTTGGAGTTGAACTTGTAGGTGATGTAATATCAGAGGTCTCTCTTTGAGTTGAACCTGTTGGTGATGTAATAGATAAGGTCTCTCTTTGAGTCGAACCTGTTGGTGATTTAATAGATAAGGTCTCTCTTTGAGTCGAACTTGATGGTGATGAAATAGCAAAAGTCTCACTTGGAGTTGAACCTGCTGGTGATGTAATAGCTGAGGTCTCACTTGGAGATGAATCTGCTGGTGATGTAATAGCTGAGGTCTCGCTGTGAGTTGAATCTGTTGGTGATGTAATAGCTGTCGTCTCGCTTGGAGGTGAACTAGATGGTGATGTAATAACTGAGGTCCCGCTTGGAGATGAACCTATTGGTGATGTAAAAGCTGAGGTCTCGCTTTCAGTTGAACCTGTTGATGATGTAATAGCTGAGGTCTCACTAGGAGTTGAAATTGATGGTGATGTAATAGCTGACGTCTCACTAGGAGTTGAACTTGATGGTGATGTAATAGCTGATGTCTCACTTGGAGTTGAACCTGTTGGTGATGTAATAGCTGAGGTCACTCTTTGAGTTGATCCTGTCGGTGATGTAATATCTGGCATCTCACTTGGAGTTGAACTAGATGGTGATGTAATAGCTGTCCTCTCGTTTGGAGTTGAACTTGATGTTAATGTAATAGTTGAGGTCTCGCTGTGAGTTGAACCTGTTGGTGATGTAATAGCTGAGGTCTCACTTGGAGTTGAACCTGTTGGTGATGTAATAGCTGAGGTCCCACTTGGAGTTGGAGACGGTGATGTAATAGCTGAGGTCTCTCTTTGAGTTGAACCTGTTGGTGATGTAATATCTGGAATCTCACTTGGAGTTGAACTAGATGGTGATGTAATAGCTGATGTGTCACTTGGAGTTGAACCGGTTGGTGATATAATAGTTGAGGTCTCGCTTGGAGTAGAACTTGATGGTGATGTAATAGCTGACGTCTCGCTTGGAGTTGAACTAGATGGTAATGTAATAACTGAGGTCTCGCTTAGAGATGAACCTATTGGTGATGTACCAGCTGAGGTCTCGCTTTGAGTTGAACCTGTTGGTGATGTAATAGCTGAGGTCTCACTTGGAGTTGAACCTGCTGATGATGTAATAGCTGAGGTCTCACTTGTAGTTGACCCTGTTGGTGATGTAATACCTAAGGTCTCACTTGGAGTTGAAATTGTAGGTGATGTAATATCAGAGGTCTCACTTGGAGTTGTAGATGGTGATGTAATAGCTGAGGTCTCTCTTTGAGTTGAACCTGTTGGTGATGTAATAGATAAGGTCTCTCTTTGAGTCGAACTTGATGGTGATGTAATAGCAAAAGTCTCACTTGGAGTTGAACCTGCTGGTGATGTAATAGCTGAGGTCTCACTTGGAGATGAACCTGCTGGTGATGTAATAGCTGAGGTCTCGCTGTGAGTTGAATCTGTTGGTGATGTAATAGCTGTCGTCTCGCTTGGAGGTGAACTAGATGGTGATGTAATAACTGAGGTCCCGCTTGGAGATGAACCTATTGGTGATGTAAAAGCTGAGGTCTCGCTTTCAGTTGAACCTGTTGATGATGTAATAGCTGAGGTCTCTCTAGGAGTTGAAATTGATGGTGATGTAATAGCTGACGTCTCACTAGGAGTTGAACTTGATGGTGATGTAATAGCTGAGGTTTCACTTGGAGATGAACCTGCTGATGATGTAATTGCTGAGGTCTCGGTGTGAGTTGAATCTGTTGGTGATGTAATAGCTGTCGTCTCGCTTGAAGGTGAACTAGATGGTGATATAATAACTGAGGTCCCGCTTGGAGATGAACCTATTGGTGATGTAACAGCTGAGGTCTCGCTTTCAGTTGAACCTGTGGATGATGTAATAGCTGAGGTCTCACTAAGAGTTGAACTTGATGGTGATGTAATAGCTGACGTCGCACTTTGATTTGAATCTGTTGGTGATGTAATAGGAGAGGTCTCCCTTGGAGTTGTTGATGGTGATGTAATAGCTGAGTTCACTCTTTGAGTTGAACCTGTTGGTGATGTAATATCTGGAATCTCACTTGGAGTTGAACTAGATGGTGATGTAATAGCTGATGTGTCACTTGGAGTTGAACCGGTTGGTGATATAATAGTTGAGGTCTCGCTTGGAGTAGAACTTGATGGTGATGTAATAGCTGACGTCTCGCTTGGAGTTGAACTAGATGGTGATGTAATAACTGAGGTCTCGCTTAGAGATGAACCTATTGGTGATGTACCAGCTGAGGTCTCGCTTTGAGTTGAACCTGTTGGTGATGTAATAGCTGAGGTCTCACTTGGAGTTGAACCTGTTGATGATGTAATAGCTGAGGTCTCACTTGGAGTTGACCCTGTTGGTGATGTAATACCTAAGGTCTCACTTGGAGTTGAACTTGTAGGTGATGTAATATCAGAGGTCTCACTTGGAGTTGTAGATGGTGATGTAATAGCTGAGGTCTCTCTTTGAGTTGAACCTGTTGGTGATGTAATAGATAAGGTCTCTCTTTGAGTCGAACTTGATGGTGAAGTAATAGCAAAAGTCTCACTTGGAGATGAACCTGCTGGTGATGTAATAGCTGAGGTCTCGCTGTGAGTTGAATCTGTTGGTGATGTAATAGCTGTCGTCTCGCTTGGAGGTGAACTAGATGGTGATGTCATAACTGAGGTCCCGCTTGGAGATGAACCTATTGGTGATGTAAAAGCTGAGGTCTCGCTTTCAGTTGAACCTGTTGATGATGTAATAGCTGAGGTCTCACTAGGAGTTGAAATTGATGGTGATGTAATAGCTGACGTCTCACTAGGAGTTGAACTTGATGGTGATGTAATAGCTGATGTCTCACTTGGAGTTGAACCTGTTGGTGATGTAATAGCTGAGGTCACTCTTTGAGTTGATCCTGTCGGTGATGTAATATCTGGCATCTCACTTGGAGTTGAACTAGATGGTGATGTAATAGCTGTCCTCTCGTTTGGAGTTGAACTTGATGTTAATGTAATAGTTGAGGTCTCACTGTGAGTTGAACCTGTTGGTGATGTAATAGCTGAGGTCTCACTTGGAGTTGAACCTGTTGGTGATGTAATAGCTGAGGTCTCACTTGGAGTTGGAGATGGTGATGTAATAGCTGAGGTCTCTCTTTGAGTTGAACCTGTTGGTGATGTAATATCTGGAATCTCACTTGGAGTTGAACTAGATGGTGATGTAATAGCTGATGTGTCACTTGGAGTTGAACCGGTTGGTGATATAATAGTTGAGGTCTCGCTTGGAGTAGAACTTGATGGTGATGTAATAGCTGACGTCTCGCTTGGAGTTGAACTAGATGGTAATGTAATAACTGAGGTCTCGCTTAGAGATGAACCTATTGGTGATGTACCAGCTGAGGTCTCGCTTTGAGTTGAACCTGTTGGTGATGTAATAGCTGAGGTCTCACTTGGAGTTGAACCTGTTGATGATGTAATAGCTGAGGTCTCACTTGGAGTTGATCCTGATTGTGATGTAATACCTAAGGTCTCACTTGGAGTTGAACTTGTAGGTGATGTAATATCAGAGGTCTCACTTGGAGTTGAACCTGTTGGTGATGTAATAGATAAGGTCTCTCTTTGAGTCGAACTTGATGGTGATGTAATAGCAAAAGTCTCACTTGGAGTTGAACCTGCTGGTGATGTAATAGCTGAGGTCTCACTTGGAGATGAACCTGCTGGTGATGTAATAGCTGAGGTCTCGCTGTGAGTTGAATCTGTTGGTGATGTAATAGCTGTCGTCTCGCTTGGAGGTGAACTAGATGGTGATGTAATAACTGAGGTCCCGCTTGGAGATGAACCTATTGGTGATGTAAAAGCTGAGGTCTCGCTTTCAGTTGAACCTGTTGATGATGTAATAGCTGAGGTCTCTCTAGGAGTTGAAATTGATGGTGATGTAATAGCTGACGTCTCACTAGGAGTTGAACTTGATGGTGATGTAATAGCTGAGGTTTCACTTGGAGATGAACCTGCTGATGATGTAATTGCTGAGGTCTCGCTGTGAGTTGAATCTGTTGGTGATGTAATAGCTGTCGTCTCGCTTGAAGGTGAACTAGATGGTGATATAATAACTGAGGTCCCGCTTGGAGATGTACCTATTGGTGATGTAACAGCTGAGGTCTCGCTTTCAGTTGAACCTGTGGATGATGTAATAGCTGAGGTCTCACTAAGAGTTGAACTTGATGGTGATGTAATAGCTGACGTCGCACTTTGATTTGAATCTGTTGGTGATGTAATAGGAGAGGTCTCCCTTGGAGTTGTTGATGGTGATGTAATAGCTGAGTTCACTCTTTGAGTTGAACCTGTTGGTGATGTAATATCTGGAATCTCACTTGGAGTTGAACTAGATGGTAATGTAATAGCTGATGTGTCACTTGGAGTTGAACCGGTTGGTGATATAATAGTTGAGGTCTCGCTTGGAGTAGAACTTGATGGTGATGTAATAGCTGACGTCTCGCTTGGAGTTGAACTAGATGGTGATGTAATAACTGAAGTCTCGCTTAGAGATGAACCTATTGGTGATGTACCAGCTGAGGTCTCGCTTTGAGTTGAACCTGTTGGTGATGTAATAGCTGAGGTCTCACTTGGAGTTGAACCTGTTGATGATGTAATAGCTGAGGTCTCACTTGGAGTTGACCCTGTTGGTGATGTAATACCTAAGGTCTCACTTGGAGTTGAACTTGTAGGTGATGTAACATCAGAGGTCTCACTTGGAGTTGTAGATGGTGATGTAATAGCTGAGGTCTCTCTTTGAGTTGAACCTGTTGGTGATGTAATAGATAAGGTCTCTCTTTGAGTCGAACTTGATGGTGATGTAATAGCAAAAGTCTCACTTGGAGTTGAACCTGCTGGTGATGTAATAGCTGAGGTCTCACTTGGAGATGAACCTGCTGGTGATGTAATAGCTGAGGTCTCGCTGTGAGTTGAATCTGTTGGTGATGTAATAGCTGTCGTCTCGCTTGGAGGTGAACTAGATGGTGATGTAATAACTGAGGTCCCGCTTGGAGATGAACCTATTGGTGATGTAAAAGCTGAGTTCTCGCTTTCAGTTAAACCTGTTGATGATGTAATAGCTGAGGTCTCTCTAGGAGTTGAAATTGATGGTGATGTAATAGCTGAGGTCTCACTAGGAGTTGAACTTGATGGTGATGTAATAGCTGATGTCTCACTTGGAGTTGAACCTGTTGGTGATGTAATAGCTAAGGTCACTCTTTGAGTTGATCCTGTCGGTGATGTAATATCTGGCATCTCACTTGGAGTTGAACTAGATGGTGATGTAATAGCTGTCCTCTCGTTTGGAGTTGAACTAGGTGGTGATGTAATAGTTGAGCCCTTACTTGGAGATGAACCTATTGGTGATGTAACAGCTGAGGTCTTGCTTTCAGTTGAACCTGTTGGTGATGTATTAGCTGAGGTCTCACTTGGAGTTGAACTTGATGGTGAGGTAATAGCTGAGGTCTCACTAAGGGTTGAAGTTGATGGTGATGTAATAGCTGAGGTCTCTCTTTGAGTTGGACCTGTTGGTGATGTAATAGTTGAGGTCTCACTGTGGGTTGAACCTGCTGGTGATGTAGTAGGTGAGGTCTCACTAGGTGTTGAACTTGATGGTGATGTAATAGCTGACGTCTCACTTGGAGTTGAACCTGTTGGTGATATAATAGGAGAGGTCTCACTTGGAGTTGTTGATGGTGATGTAATAGCTGAGGTCACTCTTTGAGTTGAACCTGTCACTGATGTAATATCTGGCACCTCACTTTGAGTTGAACCAGTTGGTGATGTAATTGTTGAGGTCTCACTTGGAGATGAACCTATTGGTGATGTAACAGCTGAGGTCTCGCTTTCAGTTGAACCTGTTCGTGATGTATTAGCTGAGGTCTCACTTGGAGTTGAACCTGTTGGTGATGTATTAGCTGACGACTCACTTGTAGTTGAACCTGTTGATGATGTAATACCTGACATCTCACTTGGAGTTGAACCGGTTGGTGATGTAATAGTTGAGGTCTCGCTTGGAGTTGAACTTGATGATGATGTAATTGTTGAGGTCTTTCTTGGAGATGAACCTATTGGTGATGTAACAGCTGAGGTCTCGCTTTCAGTTGAACCTGTTGGTGATGTGTTAGCTGAGGTCTCACTAGGAGTTGAACTTGATGGTGATGTAATTGTTGAGGTCTTTCTTGGAGATGAACCTATTGGTGATGTAACAGCTGAGGTCTCGCTTTCAGTTGAACCTGTTGGTGATGTGTTAGCTGAGGTCTCACTAGGAGTTGAACTTGATGGTGATATAATAGCTGATGTCTCACTTGGAGTTGAACCTGTTGGTGATATAATAGGAGAGGTCTCACTTGGAGTTGTTGATGGTAATATAATAGCTGAGGTCACTCTTTGAGTTGAACCTGTCACTGATGTAATATCTGGCATCTCACTTTGAGTTGAACTAGATGGTGATGTAATAACGGACGTCTCACTTGGAGTTGAACCAGTTGGTGATGTAATTGTTGAGGTCTCGCTTGTAGATGGACCTATTGGTGATGTAACAGCTGAGGTTTCACTAGGAGTTGAGTTTGATGGTGATGTAATAGCTGAGCTCTCATTAGGAGTTGAGCTTAATAGTGATGTAATAGCTGAGTTCTCGCTTTGAGTTGAACCTGTTGGTGATGTAATAGTTGAGGTCTCAGTGTGGGTTGAACCTGCTTGTGATGTAGTAGGTGAAGTCTCTCTTTGAGTTGAACCTCTTGGTGATGTAATAGTTGAGGTCTCACTGTGGGTTGAATCTGCTGGTGATGTAATAGCTGACGTCTCGCTTGAAGTTGAACTAGATGGTGATGTAATAGTTGACGTCTCACTTGGAGTTGAACTAGAAGGTGATGTAATAGCTGACATCTCACTTGGAGTTGAACTAGAAGGTGATGTAATACCTGACATCTCACTTGGAGTTGAACCGGTTGGTGATGTAATAGTTGAGGTCTCGCTTGGAGTTGAACTTGATGATGATGTAATTGTTGAGGTCTTTCTTGGAGATGAACCTATTGGTGATGTAACAGCTGAGGTCTCGCTTTCAGTTGAACCTGTTGGTGATGTGTTAGCTGAGGTCTCACTAGGAGTTGAACTTGATGGTGATGTAATTGTTGAGGTCTTTCTTGGAGATGAACCTATTGGTGATGTAACAGCTGAGGTCTCGCTTTCAGTTGAACCTGTTGGTGATGTGTTAGCTGAGATCTCACTAGGAGTTGAACTTGATGGTGATATAATAGCTGACGTCTCACTTGGAGTTGAACCTGTTGGTGATATAATAGGAGAGGTCTCACTTGGAGTTGTTGATGGTAATATAATAGCTGAGGTCACTCTTTGAGTTGAACCTGTCACTGATGTAATATCTGGCATCTCACTTTGAGTTGAACTATATGGTGATGTAATTGTTGAGGTCTCGCTTGGAGATGGAGCTATTGGTGATGTAACAGCTGAGGTTTCACTAGGAGTTGAGTTTGATGGTGATGTAATAGCTGAGCTCTCATTAGGAGTTGAGCTTAATGGTGATGTAATAGCTGAGTTCTCGCTTTGAGTTGAACCTGTTGGTGATGTAATAGTTGAGGTCTCGCTTGAAGTTGAACTAGATGGTGATGTAATAGTTGAGGTCTCAGTGTGGGTTGAACCTGCTTGTGATGTAGTAGGTGAAGTCTCTCTTTGAGTTGAACCTGTTGGTGATGTAATAGTTGAGGTCTCACTGTGGGTTGAATCTGCTGGTGATTTATTAGCTGAGGTCTCACTTGGAGTTGAACTTGATGGTGAGGTAATAGCCGAGGTCTCACTAGGTGTTGAACTTGATGGTGATGTAACAGCTGAGGTCTCACTTTGAGTTGAAATAGAAAGTGATGTAATAGCTGACGTCTCACTTGGAGTTGAACTAGAAGGCGATGTAATAGCTGACGTCTCACTTGGAGTTGAACCTGTTGGTGATGTAATAGCTGACGACTCACTTGTAGTTGAACCTGTTGATGATGTAATACCTGACATCTCACTTGGAGTTGAACCGGTTGGTGATGTAATAACTGAGGTCTCACTTGGAGATGAACCTATGGGTGATGTAATAGCTGAGGTCTCGCTTTCAGTTGAACCTGTTGATGATGTAATAGCTGACGTCTCGCTTGGAGTTGAACCTGTTGGTGATGTAATAGGAGAGGTGTCACTTGAAGTTGTTGATGGTGATGTAATAGCTGAGGTCACTCTTTGAGTTAAACCTGTCGGTGATGTAATATCTGGCATCTCACTAGGTGTTGAACTTGATGGTAATGTAAGAGCTGAGGTCTCACTTTGAGTTGAAATAGAAAGTGATGTAATAGCTGACGTCTCACTTGGAGTTGAACCGGTTGGTGATGTAATTGTTGAGGTCTCGCTTGGAGATGGACCTATTGGTGATGTAACAGCTGAGGTTTCACTAGGAGTTGTGTTTGATGGTGATGTAATAGCTGAGGTCTCACTAGGAGTTGAGCTTGATGGTGATGAATTTGTCGAGGTCTCTCTTTGAGTTGAACCTGTTGGTGATGTAATAGCTGAGGTCTCGCTGTGAGTTGAACCTGTTGGTGATGTAATAGGTGACATCTCGCTTGGCGTTGAACTAGATGGTGATGTAATAACTGAGGTCCCGCTTGGAGATGAACCTATTGGTGATGTAACAGCTGAGGTCTCGCTTTCAGTTGAACCTGTTGATGATGTAATAGCTGAGGTCTCACTAGGTGTTGAACTTGATAGTGATGTTATAGCTGATGTCTCAATTGGAGTTGAACCTGTTGGTGATGTAATAGGAGAGGTCTCACTTGGAGTTGTTGATGCGGATGTAATAGCTGAGGTCACTCTTTGAGTTGAACCTGTCGGTGATGTAATATCGGACGTCTCACTAGGAGTTAAACCTGTTGGTGATGTTATACCTGAGGTCTCTCTCTGAGTTGAACCTGTTGGTGATGTAACAGCTGAGGTCTCACTGGGAGTTGAGTATGATGGTGATGTAATAGCTGAGGTCTCACTAGGAGTTGAGCTTGATGGTGATGTAATAGTTGTGGTCTCATTGTGGGTTGAACCTGCTGGTGATGTAGTAGGTGAACTCTCTCTTTGAGTTGAACCTGTTGGTGATGTAATAGCTGAGGTCTCTCTTTGAGTTATACCTGTTGGTGATGTAATAGTTGAGGTCTCACTGTGGGTTGAACCTGCTGGTGATGTAGTAGGTGAGGTCTCTCTTTGAGTTGAACCTGTTCGTGATGTAATAGCTGACGTCTCCCTTGGAGTAGAACTTGATGGTGATGTAATAGCTGACATCTCGCTTGGCGTTGAACTAGAAGGTGATGTAATAACTGAGGTCTCGCTTAGAGAAGAACCTATTGGTGATGTAACAGCTGAGGTCTCGCTTTCAGTTGAACCTGTCGGTGATGTAATAGCTGAGGTCTCACTAGGAGTTGAGCTTGGTGGGGATGTAATAGCTGAGGTCTCACTAGGAGTTGAACTTGATGGTGATGAATTTGTTGAGGTCTCTCTTTCAGTTGAACCTGTTGGTGATGTAATAGCTGACGTCTCACTTGGAGTTGAGCTTGATGGTGATGTAATATCTGAGGTCTCTCTTTGAGTTGAACCTGTTGGTGATGTAATAGCTGAGGTCTCTCTCTGAGTTGAACTTGTTGTTGATGTATTAGTTGAAGTCTCTTGATGATTTGAACTTGTTGGTAATGTAACAGATGAGGTCTCACTAGGAGTTGAGCTTGATGGTGATGTAATAGCTGATGTCTCACTAGGAGTTGAGCTTGGTGGGGATGTAATAGCTGAGGTCTCACTTGGAGTTGAACCTGCTAGTGATGTAATAACTGAGTTCTCGCTATGAGTTGAACCTGTTGGGGATGTAATAGTTGAGGTCTCAGTGTGGGTTGAACCTGCTGGTGATGTAGTAGGTGAAGTCTCTCTTTGAGTTGAACCTGTTGGTGATGTAATAGTTAAGGTCTCACTGTGGGTTGAACCTGCTGGTGATGTAGTAGGTGAGGTCTCACTTTGAGTTGAACCTGTTGGTGATGTAATAGCTGACGTCTCACTTGAAGTTGAATTAGATGGTGATGTAATAGCTGACATCTCACTTGGAGTTGAACCTGTTGGTGATGTAATAGGAGAGGTCTCACTTGGAGTAGTTGATGGTGAGGTAATAGCTGAGGTCACTCTTTGAGTTGAACCTGTCGGTGATGTAATATCTGGCATCTCACTTGGAGTTGAACTAGATGGTGATGTAATAACTGACGTCTCACTTGGAGTTGAACCGGTTGGTGATGTAATTGTTGAGGTCTCACTTGGAGATGGACCTATTGGAGATGTAATAGCTGAGGTCTCATTAGGAGTTGAGCTTGATGTTGATGTGATATCTGAGGTCTCTCTTTGAGTTGAACCTGTTAGTGATGTAATAGCTGAGGTCTCTCTCTGAGTTGAACTTGTTGGTGATGTATTAGTTGAAGTCTCTTGATGATTTGAACTTGTTGGTGATGTAACAGCTGAGGTCTCACTAGGAGTTGAACCTGCTAGCGATGTAATAGCTGAGTTCTCGCTATGAGTTGAACCTGTTGGTGATGTAGTAAGTGAAGTCTCTATTTGAGTTGAACCTGTTGGTGATGTAATAGTTGAGGTCTCACTGTGGGCTGAACCTGCTGGTGATGTAGTAGGTGAGGTCTCCCTTGGAGTTGAACCTGTTGGTGATGTAACAGGAGAGGTCTCACTTGGAGTTGTTGATGGTGATGTAGTAGCTGAGATCACTCTTTGAGTTGACCCTGTCAGTGATGTAATATCTGGCATCTCACTTGGAGTTGAACTAGATGGTGATGTAATAACTGACGTCTCACTTGGAGTTGAACCGGTTGGTGATGTAATTGTTGAGGACTCGCTTGGAGATGGACCTATTGGTGATGTAACAGCTGAGGTTTCACTAGGAGTTGAGTTTGATGGTGATGTAATAGCTGACGTCTCACTGTGGGTTGAACCTGCTGGTGATGTAGTAGGTGAAGTCTCTCTTTGAGTTGAACCTTTTGGTGATGTAATAGCTGAGGTCTCTCTTTGAGTTGAACCTGTTGGTGATGTAATAGTTGAGGTCTCACTGTGGGTTGAACCTGCTGGTGATGTAGTAGTTGAGGTCTCGCTTGGCGTTGAACTAGATAATGATGTAATAACTGAGGTCTCGCTTAGAGATGAACCTATTGGTGATGAAACAGCTGAGGTCTCGCTTTCAGTTGACCCTTTTGGTGATGTAATAACTGAGGTCTCACTAGGAGTTGAACTTGATGGTGATGAATTTGTTGAGGTCTCTCTTTGAGTTGAACCTGTTGGTGATGTAATAGCTGACGTCTCACTTGGAGTAGAACTTGATGGTGATGTAATAGCTGACATCTCGCTTGGCGTTGAACTAGATGGTGATATAATAACTGAGGTCTCGCTTAGAGATGAACCTATTGGTGATGTAACAGCTGAGGTCTCGCTTTCATTTGAACTTGTTGGTGATGTAACAGCTGAGGTCTCACTAGGAATTGAACTTGATGGTGATGTATTGGCTGAGGTCTCACTAGGAGTTAAACCTGTTGGTGATGTTATAGCTGAGGTCTCACTTGTAGTTGTTGATGGTGTTGTAATAGCTGAGGTCTCTCTTTGAGTTGAACCTGTTGATGATGTAATAGCTGAGGTATCACTTGGAGTTAAACCTGTTGGTGATGTATTAGCTGAGGTCTCTCTCTGAGTTGAACCTGTTGGTGATGTAACAGCTGAGGTCTCACTAGGAGTTGAACTTGATGGTGATGTATTGGCTGACGTCTCACTAGGAGTTAAACCTGTTGGTGATGTTATAGCTGAGGTCTCACTTGCAGTTGTTGATGTTGTTGTAATAGCTGAGGTCTCTCTTTGAGTTGAACCTGTTAGTGATGTAATAGCTGAGGTCTGACTTGGAGTTAAACCTGTTGGTGATGTAATAGCTGAGGTCTCTCTCTGAGTTGAACTTGTTGGTGATGTATTAGTTGAGGTCTCTTGATGATTTGAACTTGTTGGTGATGTAACAGCTGAGGTCTGACTAGGAGTTGAGCTAGATGGGGATGTAATAGCTGAGGTCTCACTTGGAGTTGAACCTGCTAGTGATGTAATAGCTGAGTTCTCGCTATGAGTTGAACCTGTTGGTGATGTAATAGCTGAGGTCACTTTTTGAGTTGAACCTGTTGGTGATGTAATAGCTGATGTGTCGCTTGAAGTTGAACCTGTTGGTGATGTAATAGCTGATGTGTCGCTTGGAGTTGAACTAGATGGTGATGTAATAGTTGAGGTCTCGCTTGGAGATGAACCTATTGGTGATGTAATAGCTGAGGTCTCGCTTTCAGTTGAACCTGCCGGTGATGTAATAGCTGACTTCTCGCTTGAAGTTGAACTAGATGGTAATGTAGTAACTGACGTCTCACTTAAAGTTGAACCAGTTGGTGATGTAATAGTTGAGGTCTCTTGATGATTTGAACTTGCTGATGATGTAATAGTTAAGGTCTCTTGATGATTTGAACTTGTTGGTGATGTACCAGCTGATATCTCACTAGGAGTTGAGCTTGATGGGGATGTAATAGCTGAGGTCTCACTTGGAGTTGAACCTGCTAGTGATGTAATAGCTGAGTTCTCGCGATGAGTTGAACCTGTTGGTGATGTAATAGCTGAGGTCTCTTTTTGAGTTGAACCTGTTGGTGATGTAATAGCTGATGTGTCGCTTGGAGTTGAACTAGATGGTGATGTAATAGTTGAGGTCTCGCTTGGAGATGAACCTATTGGTGATGTAACAGCTGAGGTCTCGCTTTCAGTTGAACCTGCCGGTGATGTAATAGCTGACTTCTCGCTTGAAGTTGAACTAGATGGTAATGTAGTAACTGACGTCTCACTTAAAGTTGAACCAGTTGGTGATGTAAAAGTTGAGGTCTCGCTTGGAGTTGAACTTGATGGTGATGTAATTGTTGAGGTCTTACTTGGAGATGAACTTATTGGTGATTTAACAGCTGAGGTCCTGCTTTCAGTTGAACCTGTTGGTGATGTAATAGCTATGGTCTCACTAGGAGTTGAACTTGATGGTGATGAAATAGCTGACATCTCACTTGGATTTGAACCTGTTGGTGATGTAGTAGCAGAGGTCTCACTTGGAGTTGACCTGGTTGGTGATGTAATAGTTGAGGTCTCGCTTGGAGTTGAAGTTGATGGTGATGTAATAGTTGAGGTCTCACTTGGAGATGAACCTATTGGTGATGCAACAGCTGAGGTCTTGCTTTCAGTTGAACCTGTTGGTGATGTAATAGCTGAGGTCTCACTTGGAGTTGAACTTGATGGTGAGTTAATAGCTGAGGTCTCGCTTTCAGTTGAACTTGATGGTGATGTAATAGCTGACGTCTCACTTGGAGTTGAAACTGTTGGTGATGTAATAGCAGAGGTCTCACTTGGAGTTGTTGATGGTGATGTAATAAATGAGGTCTCTTTTTGAGTTGAAACTGTTGGTGATGTAATAGCTGATGTGTTGCTTGGAGTTGAACTAGATGGTGATCTAATAGCGGACGTCTCACTTGGAGTTGAACTAGTTGGTGATGTAATAGTTGAGGTCTCGCTAGGAGATGAACCTATTGGTGATGTAACCGCAGAGGTCTCGCTTTCAGTTGAACCTTTCGGTGATGTAATAGCTGATGTCTCGCTTGGAGTTGAACTAGATGGTGATGTAATAACTGATGTCTCACTTGGAGTTGAACCAGTTGGTGATGTAATAGTTGAGGTGTCGCTTGGAGTTGAACTTGATGGTGATGTAATAGCTGACGTCTCAGTTGGAGTTGAAATTGATGGTGATGTATTTGTTGAGGTCTCACTTGGAGATGAACCTATTGGTGATGTAACTGGTGAGGTCTGTCTTTCAGTTGAACCTGTTTTTGATGTAGTAGCTGTGGTCTCACTAGAAGATGAACTTAATGGTGATGTAACAGCTGACGTCTCACTTGGATTTGAACCTGTTGGTGATATAATAGACAAGGTCTCATTTGGAGTTGACCCAGTTGGTAATGTAATAGTTGAGAACTCTCTTGGAGATGAACTTATTGGTGATGTATTAGCTGAGGTCTCTCTTTGAGTTGAACCTGTTGGTGATGTTATAGGTGAGGTCTCTCTTTGAGCTGAACCTGTTGGTGATGTAATATCTGACGTCTCGCTTGGAGTTGAAATAGATGGTGATCTAATAGCTGACGTCTTACTTGGAGTTGAACCGGTTGGTGATGTAATAATTGAGGTCTCGCTAGGAGATGAACCTATTGGTGATGTAACAGCAGAGGTCTCACTTTCAGTTGAACCTTTCGGTGATGTAATAGCTGAGGTCTCACTTGGAGTTGAACTTGATGGTGATGTAATATTTGAGATTTTGCTTGGAGTCGAACTTGATGGTGATCTAATAGTTGAGGTCTCTCTTTGAGTTGAATCTGTTGGTGATGTAATAGCTGATGTCTCTCTTTGAGTTGAGTGTGATGGTGATGAAATGTCAGTTTGAGATGAACTTTCAAGTACTGCTGGAGATGTAGTTTGAGTATTGTTGACAGTTAAAGTCTCTGATGGACGTGAACTAACGTGAGATGTCTCAGAGCTAGTCTGAGAACTTATTGTTGGTGTGCTTGTTAATGGCTCTGTCGAAGTTGAAGGCTCCAGTTGAATAGATCCCGCGCTTGAATGACTCAATAATTCCTTAGTAGTGATGTCTTTTGATGTCAGTATTGAAGCTGTTGTAGGTTCTGTTTTTTCAGTGGTTTCCTGAGTACTAGAAGTTGTTGGTTTCTTGCTTGTAATGCTAGCTTCAGTATTTGCACTTGGTGAAACAGTTGATGTATTAGTAGTGATGTCTACTGATGTCAGTGTTGGAGCTGTTGTAGATTCTGTTCTTTCAGTGGTTTCCTGAGTACTAGAAGTTGTTGGTTCCTTGCTTGTAATTCTAGCTTCAGTATTTGTACTTGGTGAAACAGTTGATGTAGTAGCAGTGATGTCTACTGATGTCAGTGTTGGAGCGGATGCAGGTTCTGTCCTTTGTGTCGTTTTCTGAGTACTAGAAGTTGTTGGTTCCTTGCTTGTAATTCTAGCTTCAGTATTTGCACTTGGTGAAACAGTTGATGTAGTAGTAGTGATGTCTACTGATGTCAGTGTTGGAGCGGATGCAGGTTCTGTCCTTTGTGTCGTTTTCTGAGTACTAGAAGTTCTTGGTTCCTTGCTTGTAATTCTAGCTTCAGTATTTGTACTTGGTGAAACAGTTGCTATAGTACTAGTGATGTCTACTGATGTCAGTGTTGGAGCGGATGCAGGTTCTGTTCTTTCAGTGGTTTCCTGAGTGCTAGAAGTTGTTGGTTTCTTGCTTGTAATTCTAGCTTCAGTATTTGTACTTGGTGAAACAGTTGATGTAGTAGCAGTGATGTCTACTGATGTCAGTGTTGGAGCGGATGCAGGTTCTGTCCTTTGTGTCGTTTTCTGAGTACTAGAAGTTCTTGGTTCCTTGCTTGTAATATTAGCTTCAGTATTTGCACTTGGTGAAACAGTTGCTATAGTAGTAGTGATGTCTTTTGATGTCAGTGTTGAAGCTGTTGTAGGTTCTGTTCTTTCGGTGGTTTCCTGAGTACTAGAAGTTGTTGGTTCCTTGTTTGTAATTCTAGCTTCAGTATTTGCACTAGGTGAAACAGTTGATGTAGTATTAGGGATGTCTACTGATGTCAGTGTTGGTGCTATTGTAGGTTCTGTCCTTTCTGTAGTTTTCTGAGTACTAGAAGTTCTTGATTCCTTGCTTGTAATGTTAGCTTCAGTATTTACATTTGGAGAAGCAATTGATGTATTAGTAGTGATGTCTTTTGATGTCAGTATTGAAGCTGTTGTAGGTTCTGTTTTTTCAGTGGTTTCCTGAGTACTAGAAGTTGTTGGTTTCTTGCTTGTAATGCTAGCTTCAGTATTTACACTTGAACGTGAAACGTTTGCTGTAGATTCTGATGTTGAAGAGGTTGGCGCAGGTTGCATTGTAGTTAACAAAGTTTTTGATGATGTAGAAAAGTCTGAGCGAGTTGAGGAGTCATGGCTTGTACCTTCAGTAATAGTATCAGACTTTGTTACTGAATGTGTTGATATTGTGGATGTGGAGACCATTGTGACCAATTTCGTCTGACTATTATTTTTTTCAGTTGTTGTGTTTATTGTCCTGGTAGAAGAGGTCAGTGTGGTTTCTACTTTTGTTATTGCGTCTGTCGTCATGGGTTTTGACGAGAAGTCTACTGTTGAACCTGTGAGAACAAAATTGCAGAAGTTAATAAAGTTTGATATAAATCTGGCCTGATGATTTCACCTTGATGGATAATTCAAGCGTAGCAATCATTCACGATGCTTTGTATTGTCCCTGGAAGATCTACATATTCAGGATCGTAGTAGAGACAAACCTGCAAGAGGATTCAAAGAAAACAGATGCAAAAGACAAGACAGGCATACACTTCCTATGAAAGACTGGGAAACTATGGCGGAACAATATCTGGATGACCCCAATGCATCCACCCACTGGGCTAATATGACTAATTGTGTCTGTGAAACTATTACCCTGATCAGTGTATCAGATACACGTACAGAACAAATGCACCAGAAAAAACAGATGTAGATCTTGTTATAATCCATATACAAAAAAAGATGTTTATTGATAGTCCTTAGACTTATAGAGTCATTGGAATTCAGACAAACATAGAGACAGGCTACAGAGCAAATGCTTGACACGTTTCGCATGCTTACTCCTAAGCAGTCTGTTTTAGACTGATTAAACTTACTCTTATTTACATACATAATTAAAAACACTAATTGGATAATTAAAATCATTCATGTGCTCAGGGAGGGTACCACGCCTTTGCTGCACATTATCACACGCTTCTTTTTACATGGGAGAGAATAATTCAATAGAATTGTATAAACATTGGTGTTCAGACATTAAACATTTAAGAATAATTGTCCGAGTATATTGGCTTGCATTTAATATATGTTAAAGGGACACGCCCACAATTTTTTTTTTTTTTTTTTTTCGTTTTTTATTGTTGATTTCAGATATGTCTTTTGTTTTTGTTATGTGACTGTATTAAATAAAATAGGTAACTGAACAAGTGTGACTGGGTTTGGGGCTGGG
This sequence comes from Pelodytes ibericus, assembly GCA_036172795.1. NCBI lineage: Eukaryota > Metazoa > Chordata > Amphibia > Anura > Pelodytidae > Pelodytes > Pelodytes ibericus. Next base: position 5,365,140 of record CM069866.1, read on the forward strand.
GACCAAGAAGGCAGTCTATAAGTCAGAATGCTGATCATAAACTTGCATTGAATGGGAGGGTAATGTAACTATGACATCACAAGGGAACTCCGCCCACTATGAATTTTATTTTTCCTTTTATATGCAATTAATTCAATCATATAAAAAATGTAAAAAAAAAAAAAAAAACAGTGGCATATGATTTATATATGTGTTTGTTTTAAATGACCAGGTAATCTAAATTCATCTTATGTAAGTTGAAGTGTCCCTTTGAGCAATTAGATTTTTAGTACAAAATCAAATATGGGTAACAATTCTGCTCAGAAATACACAAAAGCACATACAAAAAAAAGAAATTCATAAAAGCAATAAAGAAAATACATTTCTCTTTTTTCTCTCTCTTTTTCTTCTATATATATATGCCAGAGGTATTATTTGATGTACTGCTCGACTTCATTTGTAAAAGTAAGAGGAGCAAATGTATTTAGTTTAATGACAAGAAAACGATTTGATTTAGACAGTGTGATTGAAGGGAATGCCTGCTTAGGGTACAAATACCAAACTGGGGGAAATTATATATATATATTTAACATTATTATGGTATAAATTCCCCATTTTGTGGTGAAAACCAAGCAGTAAAATAAGGGTTATTTATAAAATGTATTTTTTTTATATATTATATATTTATAAAAGTCAAGTTTTAAAAGTGGTGCAAAAGTCATGGAAGCCGGGGGACGGATCCTACTGATTAGAGAACCATTGCCCCAGAATCCAATTTTTAAATAAACCAATCTGCTATTTGTAAAATGCTGCTTTTTGGCAACAGTGCAGGCGCACATACCAGCTAATATTTGTGAAAGGAAAAAAACATGTGCAAGTTTATGAGGCTAAGAAGAAAAGGCTGAGAAAATGAATCACATTGTGCAGCCGATCATAAAACTCGGCTGGTTAGAAAGACAAGGAAGACTTTGCCAAGGATAGACCTATTCGCCCCCCGAGCAGAAGATTTTCCATGAGTCAAGGTTTCCGACTTTGGGGTCCTGGCTTTCAAGGTGAACATTTTTCCTTTGTCCAAGGGTTTTGTAATTCGTTACTGTAACCAACCTCACAACAATGTATATTGACACTGCACTAAACATGCCTCTGTGTAAATATGTTGGACTAGCCCAGTTACCTAAATTGCCATCAACATGTCACAAAGACACTTAAAAAGGGTGCGTAATTCATTCAGTGGTCACACACCTTAAAGGGAAGGTGATTGTGCGTGGCTATCTATATGAGACCTTTATAATTTATAGAATTAAGGTTTA